>JAHWFP010115976.1:0-42709 GCA_023313725.1 Lithobius niger | reverse complement strand
GTGTTCTGAATAGAAATTGCGGGTCTTGACAGTTCGGGTCCTAAAAGTAAATTAGGTACCGTTGCGCTTGTCAGTCATTGTATTGTCGCGTTCGAAGCGCATCAGTTGATTCTCGGTATTGTGCGCTTGAGTAGCTTGCCGCTTTAATGAACTGTCACCTGCAGACCTTCGTGCAATAAATTAACTGTTGTAATTTAGGAACGTGTTCGATCAAGGATGACGTTCCAACTAATAGGAATTCCTTCCGAGAACTCTATGCTTCGCTGATCGCATCGTAAATAATGTCGTAGTTAGAAATGCCATCTCCTCAACTTAACAATAGCAGTAATTACGCTGGTTCAATTTACAAAGGAATGTACACAGTTCCGGTCTTCTTTGAAACGGGCCCCTTCTATATCTTAGTCGCTGGAGCCATTTTAGGTCTGGCTTGAATAATGTTTGATTCATGTATTTAATGAATGTATGATATTTATGGAATTATGCATATAATTAATTAACTGTATTGTTTCTGTAATAAAGACTAATTAGGCCTAATTTATCCCTTAACATCTGCTCTAGCTGGTGGAGTGAAAGAAAACACAAGCGTTACTAGCTATGCTTTATCAACTTTCAACATTTTCCCTTTGAAATCTCGTTTCTTGCCTCTTCACATTTGGAAGAAAAGTCACTTCTTATAGCCAAACGTGACTTTGATTTGCTCCCCTGGGCAAATAAATAATTAATAAAATATGGAATATCCATGGTTCGATTCGAACAATACTATTTGACATTGTCAAATTTAAATATTTTCCTGTAGTACCAATAGTAACGAGATTTCATCGGAATACACAGTTTTCATAGATAATAAAATATCATATGCATGCTTCGTACATGAGTCGCCCAGAACTTGTATGTTTCTGAATATCTCACTTGTTTGGTCTCGTATTGGGACTCAAACTGGCGACCAAGTTATCAAAATCTGTTTCATCATGCTTTTTACTTATTTAGTAATATTTTCATGCTACATAGTAACAAAATAAGCATTTGAACAAGGGAGGGGACAGGATACCTGTTTTGTTACCCCGTTAAGTCGTATTCGCTTAACCCCTTAATGTAGGTGTTATTTACTGCTATTCGCAATGAAAATTTTCATGATTGTGTGCTTATTGCGTACTTAATATTGAAATTATTTTCACATACTCCACGTTTTGGTGGTATTTTGTTAGTGTCTGCATTTGACTCTACGTTTCATTTATTCGAAACAGCATAGCAAGTACTGCAACTCATTCATACATGCGGTTCGGTTGATGTGGTGTGTAATATATATTATGTATTTATTTGTATTTGTTTCACCCATTTTGACTACTACGAGACAGTTTAGACTAACCCGTGGGGAAAGCCATCAATCGTAGCTTATTAAGAAACATTAATGGAAGAAATACAAAATGAGTAAAACTGCAGAATCTTTAAAATGCTATAATGACTGCCGCTTAGAGTATGCTGCTTACGCAATGGAATGGCAACGTGAAAGGGAAGTTAAAACAATTTCTCAGGGAAGTGTATCAGCTCTCTTCCGACATTTCCGTAAAAACACTGGTATATCCCGTACGCTACCACCATTTAAGCAGGGGGATTCCATTATTTCAAATAACTACGAAAAAGCAAATGTGCTTAACCAGATTTTTGCATTAAATAGTATTAAGGATGATCACTTACCTTTGCCATTGAATTCTTCAGAGATCGTCGTACCAACCTGCGACAGGGTTGTCTTCTCAGAAAAACTGGTTCTGGAGACCATACAAAGGATTAAAGCAAGTCATGCTATTGGCCCAGAGGGTTATTCTGCTTTTTTTTATAAGCAGATTGCAACTAACATC
Organism: Lithobius niger; assembly: GCA_023313725.1. Classification (NCBI taxonomy): domain Eukaryota; kingdom Metazoa; phylum Arthropoda; class Chilopoda; order Lithobiomorpha; family Lithobiidae; genus Lithobius; species Lithobius niger. The sequence continues at coordinate 40,853 of JAHWFP010115976.1, read as the reverse complement.
TGCTCCCCACTGGCTGAAATCTTCAACCTTTCATTCATATTGGGGGATATACCGTCAGTCTGGCGAACTGCTAACGTTACCCCTGTGTTTAAAAAGGGAAACGCTTCAAGTCCTAATAACTATCGTCCAATTTCACTCACAGTGGTGTCGTGTAAGATCATGGAATCCATTGTCCGTGCGCAGATGCTGTGTTTTCTTGAGTGTAATAATGTGATTCTTGGTGACCAATTCGGCTTTATGCCAGGTAGGTCGTCGACTCACCAGCTGCTAATTTCCTTGGATGCATGGACGAGTGCACTTGATATTGGGTTTCCCTCCGATGTAATATATTTTGATTTTATGAAGGCCTTCGAATCGGTGGTGCACCGCAGATTGTTGTTTAAGCTGGAAAACTCCGGTTTCAGAGGAGACCTATTGAAATGGATAACAGCCTTTATTAGTGGCCGCTCACAGAGGGTCCAAATTGAGGATACCTTATCTTCCAGGGTTGATGTAATCAGTGGGGTTCCACAGGGTTCAGTGTTGGGCCCCCTGTTGTTTGTGATTTACATAAACGATCTTCATTGCATCAGACCTTGTATTCAGAACCTCAAATTCGCCGATGATTTGAAGTTGGGTAATACAATTATTGATGCACTTGATAGCAGCGCTTTATCCCGGGAGATTAATCATGTTTCAGATTGGGCGGCGATTTGGCAGCTATTACTGTCAGAATCAAAATGTTCTACCTTTCATGTTGGGAGACAAACTTAACATTGCCATACACCCTAAATGGTTTTGGACTGCCTGATGTTTCGGTAATCCGCGATTTGGGTGTGTGGTTTACCTCTGACCTGAAAGCTTCTCTGCGCTGTAACAAGATTTGTACTCTGGCTTTCCGGCGACTGGCTATTGTAATTCGCTGCTTTACTTCTGGGAGTGTAGACACTAAGGTTTGGGCCTACAAGACATTCGTGCGACCTTTGCTGGAGTATGCCAGCCCAGTGTGGTCCCCGTACTTGCTGATGGATATTGACAGGCTGGAGTCTGTCCAGCGAAGGTTTACAAGAAGTATTACCACTATACGGAAGCTTCCTTCGAATGAACGATTAAGGAAACTCGACCTGGAGCCATTGGAACTTCGCAGATTAATTGCTGATTTGGTCCTGACTTTCAAAATTTTGAGGGGTTTCGTCACCGTGGATATCCCATTGTTTGAGCTTAATAATGTGGCATCAACTAGGGGACACTCACTTAAGCTACGTCTTTTGGGATCCAACCTGGACTGCCGTAGATATTTTTTCTCTCTTCGGGTTGTGCCGGCTTGGAATTCCCTCACTGAGGGGGTTGTTGCGTCTAACACCGTCGCTGCCTTCAAACGTGGGTTAAAATCGCTGTGTCTCGCCAAATTTTTACGTAGAACTTATTAGTGTTGGTGTTGCGATGACAGCAATAGTTTCCCATTATATATGGAAGTTAGAATAGGACAGGTGTCAGTGGTTGTATCTGCCCTTCCATTTTCCTAACCACTGTTGTGTGGTTAAACTTATTATTATTATATTATTATTATGTGTATTCATGTTTGTCTGTTTTCCCTTTTGACTACCAAGCGACAGTTCAAACCGACCAATACGGAAAGCCGTCTATCATGGCATTTTAAGAACCTTGTTCATGTATATGCATGTCAACCCATTTTGACTACATGCTCAGGTCGAACCTAACAGTAAGGTTCCGCCAGCAAACATGAATTTTAAGCAATTATTGCGTTGCCTCACAATAAATATGTTATACCGCCAGAATTGTGATCTGTACAATTCTCGACCCTGATGTCGTGCGATGCTCTAGCGACTCGTATTCGTTACTAGAGTGCTTGTTATAGAGTGATTTGTCTGTAAGGCAATTACCTTGAAAACGAGCTCTTTTGCCTGGAAAAGAACCGTTTTATGTCATGTGCTACCTACATTGGTCCTCCTGAACGTAAGCGACCAATACACAGGCATATTTAGAAGACTGGAATTCTAAAATTCCAGAAGCCTACGATTTAAATTTTAAATCGAATCGCAGCAATCATATAACATTTTTTTTTCATTTATGCTGCTTTATTACATATTTTTTTTTCTAATTCCGGTTTGCACTAATCTGCAGGACCGGCAGTGTCACATCTAAGCGTTGCGAATGCAAACTGTTTAACTTAGAAGATGCAAGGCACCCGTGAAATTCCCGGTATCTAAGCGTTGCATGGCAAGCTGTTTAACTTAGAATATGCATGGCATGCAGAAAAATTTTTCCCGGTATCTAAGCGTTGTATTTACAAACTGTTTAACTTAGAAATAGCACGGCATCCGTAACATACGGTATCTAAGCGTTGCGAACGCAAGCTGTTTAACTTAGAAGTTGCGCGGCATCCGTGATTTACTGGACTGTTTTCCGGACCACCTGCTAGAAGGTTTGCTGCCGCTTCCGGACCTCGCCCGCATCTATCATATTCAAGACCCTGATGACATCGATGCGGGAGCCTCCGGCAGCGGCGTCCAACAGTGTCGTCACCCTGGACCATGTAGGCTCGATTGCCCCGTCTGCCATGATGGGCAATATGGTAAGAGAATTTTCTTATTTATTATTTTAATAAATTTTCTATCAATTTTCATCATGTGATATTAAATTTAAATTTTGTTCACATGTTGGTTAGTAAATATTACTGCTTTGGTTTGCTGGAAGTGGAAATGATAATATCAAATTTGTTTATGCAAAACATTTCCTGTTAAACAGCTTCCAGAAGCTTATTTAAATCTTTATCGCAATATTATGCGATTTATGCAATATTATGCTTAATTATTGACTGTAATGAGTCTTTAAAAAAAATCCAATGCAATATGTACATCTGAAAATACACTATTGCTTCTTGAGCAAGAAAATATGTCGTTTTCGACAAGTACTTATTTTTTCTAAAAGTGTTTCAATTTTAATTCAATGGTTCTCAAAAGTAAACTGAGTTACTTTAAAGAAAATGCTTATTTTCAAGTTTTCTAGGTACATGCACTATGAATTATATGCCTTTTGGTAAGTTACATTTACATGAAATGGTATAAAATCAATTTCTATTTATTTATATGTTGTTTTATTAACAACGTGGTGCTAATTTATTTGAAGCACTGAAATAAGAATTTCTATGAACTGGTTTTGAAATAAACGAAACTGCAATTTTCGTTTCATGATCCATTTCCTTATGGATGTGAAATGCAAATATTGCTTACTATTAGTAATAATTTTAATTTTATAATTCATATCCTTATGGATGTAAAATTAAACTGTATGGCATAGCTATGAACAGTTTGTTCAACTTCAGTTTCATTCTAGTTTGATAATTCATGCCTTTAAAATAATTAATGTAGCATCTGCTTATGACCTTGATTTTTTTTTCTTAAACTTAAGAAATAAATGTCCTTAAATGCTGTTTATATTCTCCATTCGTGAAAGGGAATCCGTGCCATGTGGTGATGTCATTATTTATTTGTATAACTTTACTTTGGCTAGGTAGTCCGAACTAATTTTATGAAACTGGACTCCTATATAGCCTATTATTTATTTATGTGGCACCGTTTCCGTTTCAAGAATAGCATGCAATCTAGAATAACTAGAGTGTGAGTGAAATGTAAGTTCTGAAAATATTCAGAAGGAGGGGGTGGGAGTGGGGGGGGGGGTGTGATCTTTTTTAAATCTTAGTCAATTTGTTTTCCGTACGAGTTTGCATAGTACGTATAAGATTAAAATAACATAAACATTAATTTTGAATGTCCGGTAACCATCCGATAAATATTGGAAATGTATCTTTACTAAATCCTTGGTTTTGAACTTTTAGCCGCAATGAGCGTGGCAGCGCGAACTAAGCGCTAAAGTGGATTAGGCTCTCTGTGCGTAGGAAAATTAAATTTCCGCTGCGCGTTCGAACACTAAATGATGAATTTAAGAAATGGTAGTAACTTATAATCTTAAGAAATTGAATATTCTGTTCTTTTATTCTTAAGTATTAAAATCTTTTGACTGCGGGTGGGGGGGGGTAGTGTCACTCACGAATTTGTCGTGCTGTTATAACTATAATGTCGGGAAGGAACATGTTCCAGTTGTATTCAAATGCTTGAACATCCTATTCCTGTGTACCATTTTACAGTGATTTCCCTCCATATTGTTCTTATGAACGTGAGAGAAATTAAGGTAACAGCACGTATCGCTATATGCGAGAATGTATACTTACATTGAACTAATTTACATGTCAATTTCACATGCATTCATAATTTTATGAATTAGATTTTAATCTTTGTCGTTCAATTTTCTTTATTTTAAGATGATCCAGATAGCGACAGCGGCGACGAGTAGCGCCGTTGCCATCACCGTTCTCGACTGCCCGCTACAAAATAATCGGCGCGGTCGAGTACGACATTACCCGCCCTATTTACAGGACTGTAAATATTTGTATATTTTAATTTGTTTTCATTTTGATTTTTTTTGCTATCATCTTATTGTGGTTAAGGGAATTGTCATGTTTTATATGATCATAGATCTCTGAAAGTTCTACCAAATTAAATTTTCTTATTAATTTCTTAACTTCTTACATGAAATTTTAAATTCTAGTCAAAATTAAATTTCCCTGTTCGTAAGGTTTCTTACGCATTTCATCGTGGCCAAGTATTAAATTCATACTTCTTAAATCTGTGATCGTACAATGTTTTATATGTATTAATTTCAATCCTTTTATTTCAGGAATTATTTCATGTTTTGTACATAGTCAATGTTCACTTGTTTTATTATTTTATTGTTTGAGTATTTCTTCATTTATGTTGCAATTTTATTTTATTTATGTACTAGAATCCTGGAGTTGTCCATGTGTTGTACGTATTTATTTCTGATTTTACTTTGTTTTGCAACATTTTTAATTTTAATGCTCGTAACCGTGACTTACCGTAAAGATTTAATTTTACGTCGAATTTGTTTTCGGTTACTAATACTTTCTTCAAATACAATTTCCTTAGTCAAAATTACTAAATTTAATTTTTCTTAAATTTCGACCATTTAACGATTTCAATTTTCTTGAATTTTCTTGCATCTGATAAATTTTATTTCAAATTGTCTTTCTACTGTAACTTATGGTTACGACATGGTTGTGATTTTACATTTTACTTTATGATTTTCTATGTCTTTCTGTTGCAAATTTTTCGTTTAACATGCTTGTAAATTTTCTATTTCAATTAACCTTATGTTAGTTATTTTTTTGTGTGAATTGTTATGTTTTGTAAATACTTTCATGTTAATTTTTTTTTCATTATTTGCTTATTTTATGTTGTAAATACTTATTGATCTACGTTTGTGTATCCCATGTTTATACGTGTTTACGTATATATTTTTTTTCGTATTATTTGTTTGTACATATATTTTTCGCATATTTATAAATGATAGTATTTTCTTAAACAATCTACGAGTTTCCGTCTCAAAAGTTATTTTACATTACATCCTGAAACATAATAGGCTTAGCTATTTTCATGTATTTATACGATGTAAACATGTTCAGTATCATGCACTGTAAGAATCGAAACTGCGTAGGTGACTGGTCTAGCAATCATGCGTTGGTTTCGGAAAGGAACTTCCGTTTTTACTCACTAGGGTCCCCGCGTGCAGAGCGCGTGAACGCTCCTTCATGGTGACGCCATGTTTTCTTTGTTCTCCATTGGATACGCAAAGAATTACTCATCCTCAACGTTTGCCTCTTCCAACTGCCGACGCAGCCTGATTTCTGGGGTAGTTTTACTGCTACGGGTATTATAACCATGCGTAGAACCAAGCATTCTTTGTTTATTTAGTTCGTAATCTATTTTACGGTATTTATTTTGTAAATAAGCGGTCGATTTTGGCTCAACGCGTTTGCGTTTCTTGGTTAGGCTTGTTTCTGAACCGCTAGCTGCATCGTCAGGCTCGGAAGGCGTAAACATTGGTGGTTGAATCTCCGAAAAATGGTCTGTCGGATCTTCCAAAAGTTTTGCTATGTACTGTTGTAATTTTATTTCAGCTTCCGTCAAGGTACCGTTAAGCTGCTCTGATAAATCCAAATCGGTAGGTCCGTTAAAAGGAACAGGTTGGTTATTCATTCTTAGGAACCATGGTGTTAGATTGTTCACATGTGTGCGAACGACTTTTAATGGACCCAGAAAATGTACAATACGAACGATAACATCATTTACAAATTCTATTACTCTGAACGGTCCCGTCCATGCTCGTAATAATTTCTGAGAAATTTGTTTAATCGGTAAAAAGTCGCGTAATAATACGTAATCGTCCACCATGTAACGGTACGAACGTGCAGTGCGATCATAAAAGTTTTGTTGTCTCTTAACTGCTTTCCAAGTATGCGCTCGAGCGACTTCGAATGCTGCTTGTAGGCTCTAGACATACTATAGTGTCATCACTATCATAGTAGATTCGTGGTGGTTCGAAAGCTAATGCACTAGGCAATATAAATTCTGAACCATGATGTAAATAGTGTGAGCTAATTAGCGTAGTTGAATTAGGACACGCATTTAGCGATATAGTTACTAATTCTAAATACTCGCACCAATTTTCTGGACAACTTGCAGAAATTTTACGCAATACTGTCTCTATTCTCTTATTTGCGGCTTCTACCGTTCCTCCTACCCACGATGTGTTAGGAGTGAAGTTAATCTATTTAATATTGAACAAATTTGACAATCTTGCCACGATAGCGTTGTTTATCTCACTTCCGTTGTCTCCACGCAGTTGCACTGGTGCTCCAAATCTAGCTATGAGGTAAGAAAACAACTTATTTGCTATTGTTTCTGCTTTCTTATTGGGAATTCCGACTGCAATTACATAACGACTGAAGTCGTCAATTAATGTCATTATGTAGACGTTCCCGTGAACGCTTTTATTCAAGGGTCCAATGAGATCCAAGCTCCATGAATGACCTGGTCTCTGTAGGGGTTGATAGGCTCTTAGCTTAGCCTTTAGTGGCTTGTTAGGCCTAACGTAAGCTTGACATATTTGACAAGTTTTACGTAATGTGCAATATCGTCCATCATTTTAGGCCAATAGCAGTATAGCTCTATTAATTCTCTAGTTTTAGTGGCTCCGCGATGTCCGGCGCCAGGTGTGGAATGGTAATCCCGGATACAATATGTCCGTAGAGATTTTGATATACACATCTGTGCTAGATTGTGCATACGACCTTTGTTTTGGTCTGCTAGTCGAATTCTGTATAGAATTCCGTCATAATCTTTATAAAAGATGTTTCGCTTGTTATGAGCGTCAATCAGATCTTCAGATGACTGATCTTTAAGTCGTTTAATTATTTGGCATAAGAATGGATCGTTTTGTTGCTCCGCCGCTAGGTGTTGTCGCGTCCACTTCAGGAAATTGACTGCCCAACACAGCGACTGGTATCTCTATTCGAGATAGCGCATCGGAAACCGCTAGAAGTCGGCCCGACTTGTGACGTAAGATGAATTCATATTCCCTGAGTTGAAGTAAGATTCTTTCTAATTTGGGGGGGGGGGGGGGAGGGTGCAGGCACAATAAAGATAGCAAATTGCTCAATGATCAGTCGTCAGGAAAAACATCTTTCCAAGTAAATAGCAACGAAATGAATCTATACAATGTATAATCGCTAGAATTTCCCTTGTAGTAGTTGTTTCCTTCCGTTCCGCCTCAGTGAGGGTTCGGGAAGTGTAGGCTAACGGATAGTTTATACCTCCGTGATATTGACTTAAGCAACCTCCGACGCTACTCCACTGGCGTCAGTTTCAAGGAAAAAGGGTTCAGAAAAATCTGGGTGCTTAAGCGTTGCAGCTTTTATCATAGCTCGCTTGAGTTCTTGAAATGCTCTTTCTTCATTTTCGCCCCACAGAAATGTACAGTTTTTCCGTGTTAGTCTGGACAAAATTTGTGACATTTCGGCGAATGAAGGAATGTGTCGCCTATAGAAATTTACCATACCTAAGAATGAATGGACTTGCTTAGGTGTCTTAGGCGTAGGATAATGTTGCATAGCCTTTGTTTTATCGCTATCGGGTTGTATCCCGTTTTCGTCTAGCACAAAGCCTAGGAATTTAACCTTTTTGCGTGCAAATTCGCACTTTTCAACGCTGAGTTTCAGTCCTGAACGAGCGATTAATTCTAGTGCTCGATTCACATGACTGATGTGTGTTTTAAGATCTGGACTACTCAGAAGACAATCGTCAAGACAGACGGTACAATAGGCTCCTAGCACGTCTGCAAATATTTGTTGTGCACAAAATTAGAAGTGCGCAGGCGCAGTTTTAAGGCCCACTGGGAGCCGGTTGCAGAAATAGGTCTTAGAATTTGCAGAGCAACACGTCTTAGGTTTAGCTGATTCCGCTAATTTAAGTTGATAAAATCCAAACTTAAAGTCTAAGCGTGTAAAATATTTAGCTCCGCTAAGGTGAGCCATACTTTCTGTCACAGTAGGTATTGGAACACTTACACTTTCAACGACAGAATTCAACCCGCGTAAATCTACGACTACGCGATAACCAGTTGGCCTTCTCTTTATCATTAGACAAGGAGATAACCATCCTGATTTTCCTTCTTGAATTATTCCTACTCTCTGCATTTCGTCAATATATTTATCCAATAATTTACGTTGGTGAAATGGAACTCGGTACATTTTAGAACTTACTGGTTGTGACTCGCCAGTATCTATAGAAACTTCGTAATCTTCATAACATCCTAAGTCAAATTCGTTTTTAGAAAATGAATCTTGGTGATTTCTAAGCATATCTAGAAATTCTCCCGTTTCCTCCTTGTTTAAATCTGGAAACGTGAACCTATGTTTTAAAATTTCCCATTCCACATCGAGCTCTGCCTTGGATTTCGGCTTGGGAGCGTCAGTTAGGCTACCAACTGGCACCTCCGATGAGCTTTCACTCGGTTTGGATTGGTTTTGAGAAGTCTTGAGACTTGCGATACCTCGATGGGACTTGTGGTTTGAGATTTCTCAATGGGACTTGAGGTTGGCAAATTTGAATTTGACGAAACTAAGGAAGCGTCATCCTTGTACTCGATAATAGCTGTCGTGTACGTACCTAGGGTAGAACCCGCCTTTAGTTCTAAGTCAAATCCATTAAGATTTATACACATGACTGGAATAATACCTGTGGGAGTTGTGTTAACAAGACTGTGAGCAAGATATACAGGAAATTCGCCGTTTTCAGGTTGGAATACTCCTGTCTGTATTCCTGGATACGGAAAATGTAAACTTCCCGTTATTCTACTCTCACAATTTGCTGGAATGATTTCGTCTCTTAACAAAGATACAGTAACATCTATTAAACGTTGTTTAGGTGTACAATTCCATGTAGATTTAGGATTATCATCAGTTTCTACATCTGTAGCTACGTTAAGTGATGCTACGTAAATGTGATTGGGTTTATAAAATTCCCTGTTTATTATTTCCTTATTTTGGTTATAGGCTACATGAGCTAATGCTGGTGTAGACGACATTTGAAATTTTAAATCGCCTATAGTTAAGACGTTGTCTGGGCAATTTAATGCTAACGAATCTGATTTATTTGACATGAAATCGTATCCTAATAGTACTGAAATGTTACCAAAGGAACCATCAGGAACGATAATAAACTCTTGATTTCTAGAAAATTAACACTTTCCTACAGTTGTTACTATTTTCCTATCAGTTTTAATCAGACGATTTCCGACCCCAACCAAGTTGACTGGTGTGGTCATCGGAATTAAATGGCATTTAACTCTAAAATCCTTAAGCATGCGTTGTGCTGCTGTGTTCGTAATTAACGAAAGTGAAGAACCTGTGTCTAACAAACAGATTTCTGGCCTATTACCAACGTCAAACACTAAGTGTGGACGTGAATATTTAACCTTAGTCTTATTTAAAACTGTGTTCACTTGAACGTTATCAGCATTAGGCGCTGTTTGCTCCGAGTCGAGCGGTGCCTCTCGTTGCTGCTCCGACTCGAGGCTAGTATCAACCTCTGACGCTAGATGGTGCTGCTTGTACCACCTGTTGCCTGGTTGAGCGGAAATGCTCGTGAGCAAGTTTCCTCGCTCTCCCAACGATGAATGTTTCACTGGTGACGCATTTGGGTCGGCTACATTCTTGCTGTCCCAAAATGTTAAGCAGATTGTAGGCTCAAACGTTCCTACAACTGCCGGCATTCTAATTTTCCAATCTTTCTGCGTTGTTGGTGAAATACCAATAGATGTGCCCGAAGGCGTGCTAACTCCATCCTTATAAAATGAATCCTCCGTATGTTTAAACTGCACTGTGCGTTAGTGACCTAATAAAGCAATAACTATCGGCTTTTTAGTATCAACTGGATTTAATTCCGATTGAAAATTTGTAGAATCTAAACCATCTTCGAACAGAGTTACAACTACAGAATCACAAGTTAAGTCATATTTATCGTTAACTGTGTTTAAAGCATTTGTAAATTCATTTACGAGATTTTTGTTATTCTCTATAGCCCTTGTACATATTTTGATGGAATTTTGCCAAAATACGATGCTAAACGTGGTAAGGCTTACGTGCGATCTGGCAAAGCTAGTTTCTGCTGGTGCCATTCGACGTTTGAGTACAAATCTAGCATTAATTTATTAGCAACTTCTTCTGAAAATATCGAAACGCATTTTACGTTATAAGAATGAGTATTATTTATCTCATTAGTTTGATTAACAGGAGTTTGAGCTTGAACTGAGCTGACGTGTGGATTTTGATCGTCATTACTGCTCTGTTCTGACTGATTTAAGTTTAGTTCTGAATCCCTGTTCACATTCAGACTACTAGCTCGTTTTTTGAATTGCAACTACTTTGACATGAGTCATTGGGCTCATTTACGTCTGCAGTGTGTTGTGGAACACGGTTTTGGCTGTTGTTATTTTGTTGTTGCTGATTTTGGTTCTGATTTTGATTTTGATTTCTATTTTGGTTTTGGTTCTTCCCGTAATAATTATTATTATTATTACCAAAATTTTTATTTTATTGCCCATTATTGTAACCATTGTTATCGTTATTGCTAGTGTTAGTTTGAAATGCATATGGGTTATTTTTCCTGTTGAACTGAATAGAATCCCTATTGTCAAAACCAGAAAAATAATTTCCGCGTTTACTACGGTTATTTCCCCTGTAACGGTTACCTCCGCGACCGTTTCTGTTGTTAAATTTATTTGTTGGAAATCCTCCTTCTTGTTTAGATTTGTCCCAACGTTGCCGTACTGTATGTAAGTTTTCGTTTTTTGTACGACATTCTCGTTTTAGATGCCCAGGGGCTCAACAACGGTAGCAGATTTTACCCTGGTTTGTGTTAGTGTTAACTGCGCTAACTTTAGCTTCAACATTTTTAGGTTTAGCGTTGCTAAGCTTAGTTATGCCTTTCTCTAAGGAATTCATTTTATCTAGCATTGTGCCAAAAGCTAAATTGTTAACTTCCGCATTAGAAAGTTGTTTAGTGCCTGATTTATCCGAGTTACGATCATTTTCATCGCCTTGATAACCAGCTAAAACTGAACGTTTATAAATGGCTGAATTATACGTATCCCTGAACGTAGTATGCATTTGTGATGTTACATGAATTTCAATTTCCCGTGGCATGGCGTGTAAAAATACTGAACGCATACCATCATCCTTAGCTAGTTGTTTAAAAGCTCGTTGTGCATCCGAATCGGAAGGTTTAACTCTTCAAAGTTGTGAAGCCATTTTCTTTAGCCTGGCAGCGAAAAGTTCGATAGTTTCACCCTGTTTGAGTCGCGCCGTGTGGAACGACGTAGGTGTGACGATTTCACCTCTGCAACCAAACCTATCGACTAAAATTTCGAAGCTGTCCCAATTTCGGGAAGTGGCTATATGCGGATTCATGGCTAAATAAATTGCAACTGGACCTGTACATTTACTACATGCAGCTGAGACTAGTTCTGAATCCTGTAGTGAAGGATGTAATGTTCGCAAATTTTCAACCATTAATGCAAAAGGAAAAATGTCTAGTGAGTCATCCCCTGCATAAGGAAGGATAGCCTTCTTGGCTGCTCGTAATTCGGCCCAAAGTCTAGATTTAGTTTGTGAATCTTTAGTTTGAATAGTCTTTAACACTTCTAAATGATTATCAGTTACTGCCTTAAGATTATCACTATTTGATTGCAAGCATACTGCTAAAGTATGATCTAAAATCTTTTGAAGGCGAGATTCATCCATTGAATCACCCTGTCGTCCGCTACTATGGTTAGGGGTTAAATTTAGTGGTGTTTGATTACCATCTGAAATTTGGGAATTTATTACTACATTTGGAGTAATAGGAACATGGAAATGATTCGGCATTTGCGAATTTATTGGCACTTGAATATTGTGCAGTGTATGAGCACTTGTTTGCGTTTGCAAGGTAGGCATAGTTGGTGTTAAATTTGGTGTTACCCGATTATGCTGTGGCGTTACTAAATTTAACGGCACTGTTTGGGTTAATGGCGTAGTTTGATTCAACGGCACATTATGATTTAATGAAACATTTCCATTTAGTGGCAGATTATGGCTGAATGGCGCATTTTGGTTAGCGTGCATCCGATTATTTGGGGGCACTTGATTATTTAATTGTACCTGAGTACTAAGTGGTACCTGGGAATTTGAAGGTGCTTGATTTGCACGTTTGTTACGTGGAGATCTAGATCTAGTTCGGTCTTTAGTTTTACCCTTATTTTGAGTTGAGCGATTAGCTGAGCGAGATTGAACTCGTTTGGGAGGAGGCAAATTTACTGCATCATCGATCTCGTCGATGGTATCAGAATACTCTGATTCTGTATCCAATTCATTTTGAGTAGTATTAGTATTGTCTAAATATTAGTACTAACTGAAGCATCTGTGAATTCCACAAAATCTTGGCGATTTGCTGGCCTTCTAATTTGCCTGCCTCTTGAAGAGACTTGAACTGTGCCTCTAGCACGATTACTTCTAGTTCTAGGCATTGTTTTACTAGATTTTGCTAGATTTAACTAGATTTTAAGCAAATATTTGAGCTTAAAGTAAATTTAAACTTAATTTGTAGCATAAGTCTTAAGTTTTAAGCACTTTGAAAATTTTGTACAATTTTCTATAAATTTGCACCAAAATGATGTTTTTTCCCTTTAAAATGAAAATTAAGGAAATTTTCCCAAACTTTAACACGTGAAGTCGGCAATAATTTGACAGTGGTTATTTTAAGACCAACCACAACCGATTTCACACAAAATTAGCACTGTAGTGACTAATAAACCAAATGCATTGAACCAAATTTAGGCCTATAAGTTTAACCCAAATTTAACCAAAATTTCCTCTTATAGTGGAAAATTCAAAGCAAATACACTTTAAATGCACACAAGATAATACACTTGAACATATTCCATAGCATTGAACATGTCAATCGACCATTTTCATAAACATTTGCAAGATACAAGCAAAATCAACAATGTTATTTTCCAACAAAGCTTAACCAGTGCTATTTTTGTAAATAGACTACTAAATTTTTCCGTACTTTTGACTGTTAAAATTCTGCTTACAAACAAAGCAACTATCGTTGTTGACTATTGAGGTAAAAAAATCAAACCCGAGTTTTAATGCTAGAATTTCAGCTTTTGAAAGACTGTAAATGTGCGGAAAATGGCAGTATTTTCTATAAAATACAACTGAATGCTCTTAAATTATTAGTATTATTTTTTTTCTTTTCGGGCTAGTTGGGAGAATTGAATCACACTTATGACTCCATTGTAATGTTCTATTCCACTGACCATTTGACCAGAATAAACATTATCGTCTAGGATGGCTTAACCCTTTGAGAGCTGCGTTTTTTTTATATCTCCAAAAAAGTTGGGGTAACCTGGACGGGGCTCGAACTAGCAACCTGAAGGAGCTCTTAAATGTGAGGCACACGCCTCTACCAACTCGGCCACGGCCGTCTCTAGAGTCGGCTTGTTAAGGGAACCTAGTATTGTTGTCATTCCTGCATTGTTGCCCATCTCGCGCGTAGTAAGGACTCTGTTTTTAATACTTCAACCTGTGCTTGTGTTTGGCCCGAGATTTTCTCGGGTTTAGCACTGAAAGGGTTAAGGGCAAACAATTGTATAAAACACTAATCAAGTAATAAATAGGTAGGCTAAATAATAAGCAAACATCCAATTATACTGGGCCTTTAATCAACACTCCGCTGTACACTATATTGACCCCACATATGGCCAAGTAAATCAGTGACAGATTATTAGGATTTGATTGTATGATTACAATTATCGCAATGAGTCGAACGAATGGCATTACGGATTAAGTCGAGCGGTAAACCTAATCATTATGATATTCTATGAGTTAAATTAAGGGAAACTCGGGTTAATTTAGTAGCTTACGGATTGGTACTAGTTAAGCATCAACAACATTAGCTATCGCTAATCAATCGGAATACTTAGCTCTATAATAGACGCTTGAGTGCGGCCATGGGCCAACGGGTCGGCTGGGGCAGTGAAGCCTCGTCGCTAACCCGGCATGGAAATCTGCCTGGCGTACTTCTGGATTGCGGCCTTCGGAATTTGACTGGCGTGAACTTGTTAGCGACTGTTAAGCTGCTGGTGATCGGATGATATCACGCATTGCGAGGATCGGTTTAAATACTGTGGCGTTATCGGCCATGATCAATCCATTGTATTATTGATTTATTACCGAAATGCTAAATATAGTAACATTTGGACAGCTTGGGCCCTTATCATCAATTGGGACCTCTCCGCCTGTCAATCATTCTATCGTTGCGTTTGGGTTCAATAATTGTTCCCCCGTACGCGGCACTTTGAAGGTATATGCCGCCATCCCGTGTGGGAGGGACTTATTGTTATTCCACGTAGTGATCGATCATGAGCGACGATCTTATCGTAATTAAATCTAGTTCTAGAAAGTCATTTAGGTTCTATGAAATTGTCGTAAATAATGTCAGCTGGTAATGCCATCCTTTAAACCCTAACAATAGGTATAATTACACTTGTTCAGTCTCAAATGATCTTGCCGCCTCTCGGTCGTCTTTGAAAGAGGACTCCCAATTATAATTGCTATCTGTAGTCGTTTTGATCTATC
Organism: Lithobius niger; assembly: GCA_023313725.1. Classification (NCBI taxonomy): domain Eukaryota; kingdom Metazoa; phylum Arthropoda; class Chilopoda; order Lithobiomorpha; family Lithobiidae; genus Lithobius; species Lithobius niger. The sequence goes on along the minus strand of JAHWFP010115976.1, from coordinate 25,753 downwards.
CGAATAAATACTCGGCTCATGCATTTAATAAATGTATGATATTATGCAATTATGCATTCAATTAATTAATTGTATTGTTTCTGTTATGAATATTAATTAGCCATTATTAATTTCCCTACAGGAGGTCTTGTTTTTAATAAGTGACACGATGATTCCACATACTTTTTTAACTCTTCAGCAACCACCCAGTCAAGCTTTTGGGCCATGCCTCCCTTGGCCGATGTAATGAGGCGGAGAGGGGCTCCTTTCTTGTGAGTCTTGACTTGTGAAAAAATTGTTGGGAGGCGTTGGGGTGCCTTGGGAGTCAACTCTTTCATTTCTTCTTCAGAAATGTGGCCTTCTTTAAACAGTCTTTCAATGCTGAACTTCAAATCAGAAAGAGGTCGGTTTCCCAAATTCTTCTCGGTTCTCTTATACATTCCTGAAGAAACGATCTCGTGGAATACACTCTTATCATGATCTTCACGTTACAGTATTACCGTAAGGTTTGCTTTATCAGCTTTGCAGATCATAATCGAGTCCCTGTTCTTTAATTTCCTTATGGCTTCTCCTTGACCACGAGTGATATTCGGAACCACCTTTGGGGGCGGATCAACTACTTTGCGCTGCAATTTTAATGTAATCTCCGAATCCCACGTAAAACCTTTTAAAAGCCGCTCAACATCGGCGACAAGATTCGCCCTGAGATTTAAACTACTCCCACGTTGCACCGGCACAAATTTCAGATCTAAATTTATCACACTCATTTCGTCACGCGAAAGTTCAGTTTCAGAGAGGTTCTGAACATATTGAAATTAGACTTCTTCCGCTACTATTCTTTCATTCGTTGTGCGCATGCTGAGTTCGTACGATCGAAAATGCACTCCCAGCTCCTCGAGCTTTTTGCGATGTCTGGCTGAAACTTCTTTCTTAATGTGGTCTTCTCTCACTCTAGCAAAATCCAGCACTTTTTTCCATAATTCCGGAGCTATTTTCTCGCACAGAAACGCTTCTAACATAACACGGTTAGTCTTCAACTGCTTAAGCCTAACGTGGCAATCGCCGATCCTGGCCGTCAAATACTTGTAGCTCGCGTGCTTGGCGATCGCGCGGCCGCGTTCACCTCCAGCTTTCGGTTTTTCCTACAAACTTCGTGGAATCACCCCTTCACGTTTACAGGCCAAATTAAACGCTAGATGTTGTTCAAAACTTCCGATACTACCAGCAATCTTGATGAGTGTTCGCACTTTAAGGATACTGTAGGAATGTGCCTCCCGAATCTGGCTGAAAAAATCGTTACTGGACGTACTTTGAAACTCTTGATTAATATTCGTAAAATGTTCGAAACTCATTTTCGCTCACTTTTAAAATGCAGATATTATCAATACCTTGCTAATTTTCGACTGAAATTTTTCAGCTTCTTCAGGCATCCAAGTTAATTGGCTTTTCTACATCTCCTTTGCTGGTCTCTTGAACACGGCCACCATTTTGAAAAACGTTGTGGCCTTCGGTATGTACAACGCTGCTGCTTTCTTGCGCTTCCCGTTCGCTCGTTTCCAACCACTTGCGCTGGAGCAGGGAAACAATACCTTTTCCCACTAGGTGCATAATATGCGGGTTTGATAGACCTTGGGTGTTCATCAGTGGAACAGAATGTCTTCTGTGGTGTTGGATGGCGATTGACTCAAGGCACCTAAGGTGGGTGTCACTCGCTGTGTTAGAGCTGATGAGCATTTCCGTATTTTCCCATCAAATGCTATGTTCAGTGCTCATGCAATGGAGTGCAATGCTGTTGTCTTTTACTTTATTCCTGGTGTCTCTCATGTGTTGGCCTATTCTCGTTCTTACTCCTTTTCTTGTTTCACCAATGTATACAGCACTGTACCCATTGCATGGGACACGATACACACCTTATCTGGTATTAGCCACTTCTCCCATGGACTGCTCGTCTTTCATTTTTTGTGTTTTTCCTTCAGCACTTATACTCTCATTTTGAGTTTTTCTGCCTCTCATCACAAGTGACTATTATTCGCGCTCTTCCTAAAGAAGGTGGTAAATCCTTTTTTGGAGATCAAGTTCTTGACTTTATAACTTACTCCTCTCAAATAGGTCAACCCCTCACCTCAAATAGGTCAGATTGTGGAAAAGTTACTTACCAACCGTACCGAAAACCAACAGCTTCACAGAGGGGCATCTCATATTCCTCTGGGTACCCCAAGGAACAACTTAAAGCCATCTCACAACTTAAAGCTAATTCAAAAAGCCAGAGAAATCCCAAAAAACAAACAAGCAAATGAAAAAGAGCAAAAAAGTGTAAGTGAAATAGTACAGAAGAGAAGAGTGGGGGTTGACCTATTTGAGAGGAGTAAGTGATAAAGTCAAGAACTTGATCTCAAAAAAAGGATATACCACCTTCTTTAGGAAGAGCGCGAATCTTAAGTCACTTGTGATGAGAGGCAGAAAAACTCAAAATGAGAGTATAAGTGCTGAAGGAAAAACACAAAAAATGAAAGACGAGCAGTCCATGGGAGAAGTGGCTAATACCAGAGAAGGTGTGTATCGTGTCCCATGCAATGGGTGCAGTGCTGTATACATCGTTGAAACAAGAAAAGGAGTAAGAACGAAAATAGGCCAACACATGAGTGACACCAGGAATAAAGTAAAGACAACAGCATTGCACTCCACTGCATGAGCACTGAACATAGCATTGGATAGGAAAAAACAGAAACGCTCATCAGCTCTAACACAGCGAGTGACACCCACCTTAGGTGCCTTGATTCAATCGCCATCCAACACCACAGAAGACATTCTGTTCCACTGATGAACACCCAAGGGCCATCAAACCCGCATATTATGCACCTAGTGGGAAAAGGTCTTGATTCCCTGCTCCAGTGCAAGTGGTTGGAAACGAGCGAACGGGAAGCGCAAGAAAGCAGCAGCGTTGTAAATACCGGAGGCCACAACGTTTTTCAAAATGGTTGCCGTGTTCAAGAGACCAGCAAAGGAGATGTAGAAAAGCCAATTAACTTGGATGCCTAAAGAAGCTGAAGAATTTCAGTCGAAAATTATCAAGGTATTGATAATATCTGCATTTTGAAAGTGAGCGAAAATGAGTTTCGAACATTTTACGAACACATGTCAATCATTCTATTGTTGCTTTCGGGTTCATTAATTGTTCCCCGTATTAGGCGCTTTGAAGTTATATGCTGCCATAATTAACTATCCCGTGTGGGAGGGATTTATTGTTATTCCACGAAGTGATCGATCACGAGCGACGATCTTATCGTTATTAAATGTACTTCTAGAAAGTCATTTAGGTTCTACGAAACTGTCGTAAATATTGTCAGCTGGTAATGCCATCCTTTAAACTCTAACAATAGGTGTAATTATACTTGTTCAGTTTTAAATGATCTTGCCACCTCTCGGTCGTCTTTGAAGAGGACTCCCAATTATATTTGCTATCTGGAGTCCTTTTGATCTATCCGAATAAATATCCGGCTCATGCATTTAATAAATGTATGATATCATGCAAATATGTATCCAATTAATTAATTGTATTGTTTCTGTTATGAATATTAATTAAGCCATTAATTATTTCCTTACATAATTCCTGTTCATCCTAAAATTATGGTACCTTTTTTGTGGTTCCGTATTTTAGCTTCCAAACCCAGCTCATTTATAACAGAAACTGCTTTACATAATTAAGCAAAAATTTCGCATACATCGACTGGCCCAAAATTAATTGTCATGTGACTAGGGAAAACGCACCTTTCTTTGAGGTAAACAAAACAACCTTCACAGAAATCAGGGCAATAATTATGTACAGCAAGATTAAATTGCCTTTTTAATTGAGCAATACTATTCTGGGTAGAATTGGAATGAAATACTGTATGGCTTAAGTGCATGCAAGACTCGAGAGCGCATTCTCCATGTAACTGAACTCAAATTTAATAAATTCATTTTTTGTTACTGTTGATCTGAAATAAATAATATTTCACTTTCTCTGGGCTGGCAACATGGGTTTGTTTATCCCTCTCGCTTTGAAAGGAGGGAGGCGTGGCCCTTTCCCATCTCGTGTTGTGCTCTACCTTCGACCTCGAGTTGGCCATGGTCCGACCAAGGTCGTTCAAGGCTGAGTGGGTTTCTCTACCCTCGGTAATTACGTCCCCAACCATTTGGCCTAGTTATGCTCTGGCTGGGGGAATGAATGAAAACACAAGCATTACTGGCTATGTTTTTTCAACTTTCAACATTTTCCCTTTGAAATCTTGTTTCTTGCCTCTTCACATTTTGAAGAAAAGTCACTTTAAAGCCAGACGTGACTGCAGTTTACTTTTATAAGCAATTAATAAAAAATAAAAATATGGAATGTCCATGGTTCCATTTGAACAGTACTATTTGACATTGTCAAATATAATCAGTATCTCCCTGTAGTACCAATGGCAACAAGATTTCATCGGAATACACAGTCTTCACAAAATAAAATACATGCTACATGTATGAGTCGCCCATAAACTTGTATGTTTCTGAATACAACATTACTTGTTTGGTCCCGTGCTGGGATTCAAACTGGCGACCAAGTTATCAAAATCATTTCTAACATGCTTTTTACTTATTCGGTAAAATGTTCATGTTACATAGTAACAAAATAAGTATTAGGACAAGGGAGGGGACAGGATACCTGTTTCGTTACCCCGTTAAGTCGTACTCGCTTAACTCCTTCATTTAAGTATCGTCTACTGTTATTCCCAATGAAAATTTTACGACTGTGTGCCCATTGCGTACTTAATGTTTAAATTATTTTCACGTATTTCACGTTTTGGTAGTATCATTGTTAGGGTCTGTATTTGACTCTTAAGTTTCATTTTCGTAGCAGCATAACGAGTACTGCAACTCATTAAATATGCGGCTCATTTTGATGTGGTATGTAAAATATATTTATTTTAACTTGTTAGTGATTCACCCATTTTTACTACTACGACACAGTTTAGACTAACCCGTGTGGAAGCCGTCAATTGTAGCTTTTAAGAAAAAGAATTGTATTCGTGTTTGTGTGTTTTCTCTTTTGACTACCACGTGACAGTTCAAACTGACCAATACAGAAAGCCGTGGCACTTTAAGAACCTTGTTAATGTATATGCATCTTAACCTATTTTGACTATCATGCTCAGGTCGAACCTAATAGTTTAGGTTCCGCCAACAAACATGACTTTTAGAAATTATTGCGTTTCCTCACAATAAATATGTGACAGGATGTGACCGGTACAATCCTCGAACCTAATGTTGTGCGATGCTCTAGTGACTCGTATTCGTTACTAGAGTGAATGTTATAGGGTGATTTGTCTGTAAGGCTATTGCCTTTAACGAGCTTTTTCGCCTGGAAACCGTTTTATGCCTATGCTACCTCATTGGTCCTCCTGAACGTAAGCGACCGATACATAGGCGAAGTCAGATGTTGGAGTTCTAAAATTCCAGAAACCTACGATTTAAAATTAAATCGAAATGCAGCAATTATACAACATCTTTTTTTTTCATTTGTGCTGCTAATCTGTTCCAGATATGCAAGGTTACAATAACCAGCTGTCATACACATTATTTTTTTTCGGTATCTAAGTGTTGCAACTGCAAACTGTTTAACTTAGAATATGCACCGACATCCCTATGCCTGCTAATTTAATTTTGAATAACTTGTTCAGAGCGGTGTTGCACCGCTTGTGTGGTGGCTAGCACCGGAACTCAATTTAACTAAATTTTTTTTTTCAATTATGGGGACGAAGTTTCGTCCGACTTCCACGTCACTGAGTGACAGTGTAACTACAGTCCTAGTTACCCTGGGCGAATCAAATAATACGAGTTAGCCAGACTCCATCATTGATTCGCTAGGCTGTAAGTCTGCAATTACAACACTAAAGTATCGCATGCCAACCAGGAAAAATTTATGTCCGGCATGCAGTAGATCTTTCAAGGTTTTTCACTACAACCTGAGTAAACGTGTGTAATCTGTTCCTTAGGAACTTACGTCTGGTGTTCCAGGTCTTAAGCGTACCTCACCCTTTAACAAGTTGAATTCACATTGTGAATTATTTTATATAATCAACGTTAAGTGTGCGTTACCATAGGTAATGGCAATGTATATCCAACTAACGTTACTATGAGTAACAGGAATGTTTTCCAAGTTAATAAGCGTTACTATGAGTAACAGGAATGTTTTCCAAGTTAATAAGCTTTACAGTGAGTAACAGGAATGTTTTCCAAATTAATATGCTTTACAATGTTGTCCTATTAACTTATGAACATGTTATTACTTAAGTTAGCATAATAATAGCAATTAATTTATGAGTGTCGTGGCAAGGAGGGGTGGGTGCATAATTTACACAGATGTTTTCACCACAAGGCTAGGAATCACTTATCTTTTTATTCATTAGTCCTGGATCATGATGGAATGATCCCTGTTCTATGATTCAGCCTCTTTTCTCCATTTATCTGCCATCCTGACACTTTTACCACAATTCACTGTATGTTGCACAATTTTTCTGAAAATACATGAATTTTGGACTACATCAGTAATGTTACATTCACATATATTTCTAGGTTATCTGAAACATATCACAATTATTAACACAATTCTGTATCTGTTAGTGACACTTATATATAAATAAAATAATTTTGTTTCATAGAAATAATGTTTCAGAATTTTTCTTTTCCTATTTTAAAGAATAGTTCTGTATTTTCCCACTATAAAGTGAGTTTGCTAAAGTTGCTTCTTGGGTGGGTAGCAACTGTTGTCATGGTCAAGGGTGAATCGTCCTGACCTATATTGACCATCCCTTTCACTTGCTGATGGTTGCCCTTGAGCATGGTCACTCTCTCTGCTGAGGTAGGGGGGTGGGCAATAAACGAAAGTGGTCGGTGGGTTGAAAGGGTTGGGGTCATGGCTCTGGGCAATGCTGGCTTGATCTGACCTCAAAATGCGGCCTGGTCGAGGCCATGTAAACAATAGCTGATGGTCACTATATGAACAGAGGGGGTGAGCTAAGTCCCTAGGAAAAGAGACGGCACCTTTTCGTGATGTCAAGCCTGAACTTTGCACCCATTGGTTTTGCCAATGTCCGTTTTTGGGTCACAATATTTCGGACTTGGGAACATTCGGTGATTTTACCAGCACATGAAGTTGTGTACTTCGGCCTGACAGTTTACTTTCGCTTTTTGCTCCCCCAATTTTGTTGTTATGAATCCCCTACAGAAAAAGGGGAAGGTGGCCCCCAAGGAGGAGAGGAGTGCGGTGGAGAACATGCCTCGCTACATGAAGGAGTTCTTGCGGCTGTTGTCGCTGAACTTATTATTGTTTGGAGTGTGTCTGGACCATAACCAGTATTGCGAGAGGACGCCGCTCTATTCCGCGAATGCCCACACCGTTCCATAGAGGAGACGCCCTACTCTATGCTTCCTGATGAGGATTCTCTAGACTATGTTCTACGCTTGTTTTTTATGGAGGTCATATTGGAAAACCCTAGACAAAATATTCTAGTTGACGCCGTTCCGCCAGAAGAATCTTCTCGAGCTCAACAACTTTGGCTAAGTTCGCATTTTTTAACATGTAGTCCCATTACGGCAAGACGATGCCTACATTGCCGTTATGTGACATTCCTGCCGTTCCCTCACGGAACTGAAGAGTTCTCATCGTATTTCTTGCGGGCGGTCAATGCTGAAAACGTTTTCTTCATGCAACAGAATTTACATGGGGCGTTGTCCCACTATGAAGAGACCGCCCGTCAGCAGGAGTTAAACCTACCGACCGATGAGTTGCCTGACGATCTTGCAGAACTCTTCCCGGACTGCCTGTTTGAGGAGATGCCGCCGCTTCCGGACCCCATCCGCATCGCCTACGTCCAACACCTGGACCCCTCGAATGCCGTCGATGTGGGAGCATCTGGCAGTGGTGTCCAGCAGTGCCGGCGCCCCGGCCCCTGCAGGAACAACTGCCCTGTATGTCACAATGGACAATATTTTTTTTTTCAAAATTTCCATCATGTGATGTTAAGTTTAAACTTTTAATCCAAATTTCATTCATGTACTAGTAAATGTTACTTTTTGACTTGCTGGAAGTGAAAATGATAATATCAAGTTTGTTTATGCAAAACATTTCCGTTTGAGCAACTTCCATAAGCTCATTTAGAACTAATCACAATATTATGCGATTTAAGCCTAATTATTGACTGTAATGAGTCTTTTAAAAAAATCTAATGCGATATATGCATTGGAAAACAAATTATTGCTCTTTTGGGCAAATAGGTATGTCGTTTTTGACAAATACTTTTTTTTCTCAAAAGTGTTTTATTTCTAAATCAATGGTTCTCAAAAGTAAAATTTTACTTTGAAAATGCTTATTTCCAATTTTAATGGTATAGGCTCTATGAAATATAGGCCTTTTGGTAAGTCACATTTACATGAATTGATATAAAATCAATTTATATTTATTTTAGCCTATAATATGTTGCTTATTGACAACGTGGTGCTAATTATTTGAAGCACTGGAAGAGGAATTTGTACGAACTAGTCTTAAAAATAAATGTAATTGCAATTTTATGTTTCATGATCCATTTCCTTATGGGTGTGAAATGCAAATATTGATTATTATTATTATTAGTTTTAATTTTATAATTCATATCTTTATGGATGTAAAATTTAAATAATGGTATAGCATAGCTATATGCATAGTTCGTCCAATTTCCGTTTCATAATATTTCTGGTAATTTATGCCTTTAAACTAATTATGGTAACATCTGCCTAGGACCTTTATATGTTTTGTTTTCTTAAATTTTAGAAATGAATGTCCTTAAATGCTTTCATTTTCTTTGTCCATTCGTGAAAGGTAATCTGTGCCATGGAGTGATATTTTATTTATTTGTGTAATAAGTTTAATTTGGCTAGGTGGTCCGAACTAAGTTAATGAAACTGGACTCGTATATAGTCTATTATTTATGTACGTGGCACCGTTGCCGTTTCAAGAGTAACATGCTATCTAGAATAACTAGAGTGTGAGTGGAATGCAACTTCTGAAAATTTTCAGTAGGGGGGTGGGGGGTGTGATATTAAAATTATAGTACAATTTGTTTATCGTACAAGTTTGTATAATACGTATAAGTTTAAACGGTATAAAACATTAATTTTGAAAGTCCAGTAACCATCCAGTAAATATCTGGAATGTATCTTTACAAATTCCTTGGTTTTGAACGAGTGCGGTAGCACGAACCAAGCGCTAAAATAGCTTAGGCTCTCTGCGCGCGGGATAAAATATTTCCGCTGCGCGTTCGAACTCTAAATAATGGTCTTCAGGAATAGTTGTAACCTATAATCTTAATACAATGGAATATTTTGCTTGTTATATTTTAATTTGGATTAATTATTAAATTGTTTGAACTTGGGGAGGGGGCGGCGCGGTAAGATCACTCACGAAATGTTCATGTATTTACAACAATTTTGTCGGGAACGAACATGTTCCAGCTATCATTTATATGCTTGAACATCATAATCCCGTATACAATTTTACAATGTTTTCCCTCCATATTGTTCTTATAAACGTGAGAGAAATTAAGGCAATAGCATGTATTGCTATATGCGAAAGTTAATGATTACAATGAACCAATGTACATGTCAATTTCACATGCATTCATAATTTTATGAATTTAATTTTAATCTTTGTCGTTCAATTTTTTGTTTATTTAAGATGACCTGGATAGCGACAGCGGCGACGATTAGCGCCGTTGCCGTTCTCGACTGCCCGCTATAAAATAAGTGGTGTAGTCGAGTATGACGTTAACCACCCTGTTTTCAGGTATGTATAAATTGTATATACTTTATTTTATTATTTCATCCTGTATTTTTTTTCTATTTTATTATGTGTGGTTAAGGGAAATACCATGTTTTTATGATCATAGATTTCTGAAAGTTCTTCCAATTAAATTTTCTAATTAATTTCTTAACTTTCTAAATGAAATCTTAAATTTTAGTCAAAATTAAATTTCCCTGTTACTAATTTTAATTTCCAGTTTTTTATCATTTTATCATGATCAAGTATTAAATTTATACTTCCTATATCTGTGATCGTACAATGTTGTTATATGTACTCATTTTGATCTTTTTATTTCAGGAAATTTTTGTGTTTTGTTTATAGTCAATGTTCAATGTTTTATTTTCTTGACCAAATTTTTCATTTATGTTGTCATTTTATTTTGTTTATTTTACCAGAACCCTGGAATTATTTATGTGTTGTACATATTTGTTTTGATTTTCCGTGTTATGCAACATTTTTAATTTACTAATTTTTTCGTAACCGTAATTTACCGTAAGGATTTCACTTTTCGTTTAACTGTTTTCGGTTACTAATTTTTTTTTTCAAATGCAATTTTCTAGTCAAAATTACTAAATTAAATTTTATTAAATTTCATTCATTCTAATTATTTTCAATTTTCTGGAATTTCATTCATTCGATAATTCAAAATTTTATTGCGCGTAGACAACAGAAGCGAGATAAACAACCCTATTGTGGCAAGATTGTCAAATTTGTTCAATATTAAACAGATAAATTAAATTAATTAAACATTATTATTAAATTAATATTAAATTAAATTAATATTAAACAGTCGGGTGCTCCATATCTAGCTATGAGGTGAGAAAACAACTTTTTAGCTATTGTTTCTGCTTTCTTATCAAGAATTCCGACTGCAATTACGTAATGACTGAAGTCGTCAATTAACATAATTATGTAGACGTTCCCGTGAATGCTTTTATTCAAGGGTCCAATGAGATCCAAGCTCCATGAATGACCTGGTGTAGGGGTTGGTAGGCTTTTAGCTTAACCTTGAGTGGCTTGTTAGGTCTAACATAGGCTTGACATACTTGACAAGTTTTGACGTAATGAGCGATATCGTCAATCATTTTAGGCCAATAGCAATATAGCTCTATTAATTCTCTAGTTTTACTGGCTTCGCGATGTCCGGGGCTACGTGTAGAATGGTAATCTCGGATACAATAGTTCCGTAGAGATTTAGGTATACACATCTGTGCTAGATTGTGCATACGGCCTCTATTTGGGTCTGCTGGTCGAATTCTCCGATGAGCTTTCACTCGGTTTGGATTGATTTCAGGAGATCTCGATGGGACTTGAGATTTGAGATATCTCGATGGGACTTGCGGTTTGGGATTTCTCAATGGGACTTGGGGTGGGAAAATTTGAATTTGACGAGACTAAGGAAGCTTTATCCTCCTACTCGATAATAGCTGTCGTGTATGTACCTAGGATAGAACCCGCTTTTAGTTCTACGTCGAATCCGTTAAGATTTATGCACAAAACTGGAATAATACCTGTGGGAGCTGTGTTAACAAGACTGTGAGCAAGATGTACAGGAAATTCGCCGTTTTCAGGTTGGAATACTCCTGTCTGTATTTCTAGATACGGAAAATGTAAATTTCCGGTTATTCTACTCTCACAATTTGATGGAATTATTTTGTCCCTTAACAAAGATACAGTAATGTCTATTAAATGTTGTTTAGGTGTACAGTGCCATGTAGATTTAGGATTATCATCGGTTTCTACATCTATAGCTACGTTAAGTAACGCTACGTAAATTTTATTGGGTTTACAAAATTCCTTGTTTATTATTTACTTATTTTGGTTATAAGCAGCATGAGCTAATTCTGGTGTAGACGACATTTGAAATTTTAAATCGCTTATAGTTAGGACGTTATCTGGGCAATTTAATGCTAACGAATCTGATTTATTCGACATGAAATCGTATCCCAATAGCACTGAAATGTTACCAAATGAACCATCAGGAATGATGATAAATTCTTGATCTTTAGAAAATTCACACTTTTCTATAGTTGTAACTATTTTCCTATCGGTTTTGATTGTACGATTTCCGACCCCAACCAATTTGACTGGTGTGGTCATTGGAATTAAAGTACATTTAACTCTAAAATTCTTAAGCATGCGTTGTGCTGCTGTGTTCGTAATTAACTAAAGTTAAGGACCTGTCTAATAAACACATTTCTGGCCTATTACCAACGTCGAACACCAAGTGTGGATGTGAATATTTAACCTTAGTTTTATTTAAACTGTGTTCACTTGAACGTTATCAGCGTTAGGCGCTCTCTGCTCCGAGTCGAGCGATGCTTCTCCCTGCTGCTCTGACTCACGGCTAGTATCAATTTCGTACGCTAGATGGTGCTGCTTGTACCATCTGATGCCTGGTTGAGCAGAAATGCTCGTAACCAAGTTTCCTCGCTCTCCCAACGATGAGTGTTTCTCTGGTGACTCGTTTGGATCAGCAACATTTTAGCTGTCCCAAAATGTTAAGCAGATTGTAGGTTCGAACGTTCCTACAACTGTTGGAATTCTAATTTTCCAATCTTTCTGCATTTTTGGTGAAATACCAATAGAAGTGCCCGAAGGCATTTTAACTCCGTCTTTATAGAATGAATCATCCGTATGTTTGAACTGAACTTTGCGTTCATTACCTAACAAAGCAATAACTATTGGCTTTTTAGTATCAACTGGGTTTAATTCTGAATGAAAATTTGTAGAATCTAAACCATTCTTGAATAGAGTCACTATTACTGAGTCACAAGTTAAACCGTATTTATCGTTAACTGTTTGTAAAGCATTTGTAAATTCATTTACGAGATTTTTGTTACTGTCTGTCGACCTCGCAACATATTTTGATGGAATTTTACCAAAATAGAACGCTAAACGTGGCAAAGCTAACATGTGATCTGGCAAAGCAAGTTTTTGCTGGTGCCATTCGACGTTTGAGTACAAATTAAGCATTAATTTATTTGCATCTTCTTCTGAAAATAACGGAACGCATTTTACATTTAAAGAATGAATATTATTTACTTCATTAATTTGATTAACATGAGTTTCAGCTTGAACTGAGCTGACCTGTGGATTTTGATCGTCATTATTGCTCTTTTCTAACTGATTTAAGTTTAGTTCTGAATCCCTGTTCACATTCAGACTACTAACTCATTTTTTGGATTGCAACCATTTTGACATGAGTCATTGCCGTCATTTGCATCTGTGGCGTGTTGTGGAACACGATTTTGGCTGTTATTATTTTGCCGTTGTTGATTTTGGCTTTGTGTTTGATTTTGATTTCTGTTTTGGTTTTGGTTTCTACCGTAATTATTATTACCGGAATTTTGATTTTGTTGTCCATTATTGTAACCATTGTTACTGCTAGCGCTAGTGTTAGCTTGAAATGAATAAGGATTATTTTTCTTATTGAACTGAATAGATCCGTATTTTCGAAACCAGAAAAATAATTTCCGCGTTTACCTCAGTTACTTCCCCTGTATCGGTTTCCTCCGCGACCGTTTTTGTTGTTAGCTTTATTTGTTGGAAATCCTCCTTCTTGTTTAACCTTGTCCCAACGTTGTCAGACTAACTCTAGATTTTCGTCTTTAGTACGACATTCTCGTTGTAAATGGCCTGGGGCTAAACAGCGGTAGCACATTTTGACTTGGTTTGCATTGGTGTTTACTGCGCTAACTTTAGCTTCAACACTTTTAGTTTTAGTGTTAGCGTTACTAAGTTTAGTCATACCATTCCCTAAAGAATTCATTTTGTCTAGCATTTTGCCAAAACCTAAATTGTTAACTTCCGTATTAGAAATTTGTTTAGTGCCCGATTTATCCGAGTTACAATCATTTTCATCGCCTTGAAATCCAGCTAAAACTGAACGTTTATAGATAGCTGAGTTGTACGTATCCCTAAACGTAGTATGCATTTGTGCTGTTATGTGCGAATAGATTTCTCGTGGCGTAGCGTGTAAAAATACTGAACGCATTCCGTCATCCTTAGCTAATTGTTTAAAAGTTTGCTGTGCTTCTGAGTCTGAAGGTTTAACTCTCCAATGTTGTGAAGTCATTTTCTCTAGCCTGGCAGCGAAAAGTTCGATAGTTTTCCCTGTTTGAGTCGCGCCGTGTGAAATGACGTCGGGGTGACGATTTCACCTCCGCAACCGAATCTATTGATGAAAATTTCTTTAAAGCTGTCCCAATTTTGGGAAGTGGCTATATGCGGATTTATGGCTAAATAAATTGCAACTGGGCCTGAACATTTACTACATGCAACTAAAACTAGTTCTGAATCTTGTAGTGAAGGATCCAACGTGCGCAAATTTTTTACCATTAATGCAAAAGCGAAAATGTCTAATGAGTCATCCCCTGCAAAAGGTAAAATAGCTTTCTTGGCTGAACGTAATTCTTCCCAAAGTCTAGACTTAGTTTGTGAATCTCTGCTTTGATTTGATTCTGTCATAGTTTTCAGCACTTCTAAATGATTATCATTTACTGCCTTAAGATTATCGCTATTTGATTGCAAACATGCTGCTAAAGTATGATCCAGAATTTTCTAAAGGTGAGATTCATCCATCAAATTACCCTGTTGTCCGCTACTATGATTTGGGGTTAAAGTTAGCGGTGTTTGATTGCCATTTGAAATTTGGGGATTTATCACTACATTTGGGGTAATGGGAAGATGGGAGTGATTCGGTATTTGGGAATTTGTTGGCACTTGAATATTAAGCAGTGTATGCTTGCTTGTTTGCTATTGCAAGGTAGGCATAATTGGTGTTAAGTTTGGTGTTATGAGATTATGCTGTGGCGTTACTAAATTTAACGGCACTGTTTGGGTTAGTGGCGTAGTTTGATTTAGTAGCAAGCTATGGCTTAAAGACACATTTTGGTTTGAATGCACTTTATTATTTGGTGGCACTGGGTTATTTAGTGGTACTTGAGTACTAAGTACTTGGGAATTTAATGGTACCTGTGTTGTACATGATGTAGGTTTATCATGTGGAGACCTAGATCTAAGCCAATCTCTAGCGTTACCCTTATGTTGAGTAGAGCAATGAGCTGAGCGAGATTGAACTCGTTTGGGAGGAGGCAAATTTAATGCGTCATCGATCTCGTCGATGGTATCAGAATGATCTAATTCTGTATACGATTAATTTTGAGTAGTATTAGTAATGTCTAAATTAGTAGTAATGACTGAAGCGTGTGTGAATTCCACAAAGTCTTGGCAATTTACTGGTTCTCTAATTTGTCTGCCTTTCGAAGAGACTTGAACTGTGCCTCTAGCACGATTACTTCTAGTTCTAGGCATTATTTAACTAGATTTTAAGCAATTATTTAAAGCTTAAATTAGTTTTAACTTATTTGTAGCACAAGTCTTAAGTTTTAAGCACTTTTGAAAATTTTGTACAATTTTCTACAAATATGCACCAAAATGATGAATTTTCCATTTAAAATGAAAATTAAGGAAATTTTCCCAAATTTTAACACCTGAAGTCGGCAATAATTTGACGGTGGTTATTTTAAGGGCAACCACGACCAGTTTCACAGAAAATTAGCACTGTAGTGACTAATAAACCAAATGCACTGAACTAAATTTAGGCCTATAAGTTTAACGCAAATAATTGAAATTTCCTCTTATTGTGGAAAATTTAAAGCAAATACACTTTAAATGCAAACAAGATAATACACTTGAACATATTTCACAGCATTGAACATGTCAACCAACTATTTTCATAAACAATTGCAAGATATAAGCAAAATCAACAATGTTATTTTCCAACAAAGCTTAACCAGTGCTATTTTCATAAATAGGCTACTAAATTTTCCCGTACTTTTGAGTGTTAAAGTCTTGTTTATAAACAAACCAACTATCGTTGTTGACTATCAGGGAAAGAAAAAATCAAATCCGAATTTTAATGCTAAATTGCAGCTTTTTAAAGACTGTAAAGTGCGGAAAATGGCATTAGTTTCTATGAAACACAACTGATTGCTCTTAAAATTTTTTTTTGTATTATTTTTCTTTCCGGGGGATTAGAGGGAATTGTATCACACTTATGATACCATTGTAATGTTCTATTCCAGTGACCATTTGACCAGAATAAACTTTATTATCTAGGATGGCATAAGGGCAATCGATTGTATAAAACACTAAATATGCACTAAATTGGTAGGCTAAATAATGAAAGATCATTCCTCTAACACTGCCTTTAATCGACACTCCGGCGTACACAATATTGACCCCACAATATGGCCAATTAAATCAATGACAGATTGTTATAATTTGATTGTATTGATTACAGTTATTCGGCAATGAGTCGAACGAATGGCATGACGGATTAAGTCGAGCGGTAACCCTAATCATTATTAACATCTCTAATTAAATTAAGGAATCTCGGGTAATTTAGTAGCGTAAGGATTGGTACTAGTTAAGCATAATCAATCATGGCTATTGCTATTGAATCAGAATACTTAGCTCTATAATAGAAGCTTGAGTGAGGCTTTTGGCCCTCGGCTTCAGCTCAGCGGCGAAGCCCCGTCACCAACTCGGCACGGCTGTTGGCCTGGCGTACTACGGATCGGGACCTTCGGAATTTGACTGGCGTGCACTAGTTAACTGTTGAGCGGCTGACGATCGACTGATATCATGCATTCCAAGGATCGGTTTAAATACTGTGGCGTTATCGGCCATTGTCGTATTGATTTATTATTGAAATGCTAAATATAGTAACATTCTGACAGGTTGGGCCCTTATCGCCAAATGGGACCTCTACGCATGTCAATCATTCTATTGTTGCTTTCGGGTTCATTAATGGTTCCCCGTATTCGGCGCTTTGAAGTTATATGCCGCCATAATTAACTATCCCGTGAGGGAGGGATTTATTATTATTCCACGAAGTGATCGATCACTAGCGACGATCTTATCGTAATTAAATCTACTTCTAGAAAGTCATTTAGGTTCTACGAAACTGTCGTAAATATTGTCAGCTGGTAATGCCATCCTTTAAACTCTAACAACAGGTGTAATTAAACTTGTTCAGTTTCAAATGATCTTGCCCCCTCTCGGTCGTCTTTGAAGAGGACTCCCAATTATATTTGTTATTTGGAGTCCTTTTGATCTAACCGAATAAATATTCTGCTCATGCATTTAATAAATGTATAATATCAAGCAAATATGTATCCAATTAATTAATTGTATTGTTTCTGTTATGAATATTAATTAAGCCATTAATTATTTTCTTACAATAATGGACACAAAATTGTAATGCACTCTACTATGTGCTGTTCCTTTCTGGAGCTTTAGCGAGTTATGATTGTTTCAGCAGCAAGATGGGTGGTCAGAGATATACAGGATAGTGCTTTTAAATATTTCAAACACAAAGCAAGGAGTTTGCTTTGTATTATGACTGTTGGACTTACCACGGGTTATGTAGTTAACTAGCTTGTATATTGGTTAAGCTTAAAAATTCATAATTCTTTGAAAGTTACTCGACGTCACCACTAAGCAAACTACTCATTCTTTCAAAGTCCAAGGAATATAACACACTATGAACGCGAATGGTGATGTTAAACTTTAGTCGATTATCTTAATTACGATAGCTTAACTCCTTCCTACCTCGCCTTAACCCAAGTGGCATCCTAATACTGGCGGAAACATAAAACTGCCACATTTGAATTGCACGCAAAGGGGTGAACAGCAAGCCTAATGAAGACCGTCAACTGAAGTTCAACATAACCAGTTGAGTTGAAAAGTCGGGAAGATAGTGTGTTACCATCCTTGGACTTTAAAATTTTGCGTAGTGAGTAGTAAGTAATAATTTAGTTATTTGGGCTGTGAATAAGTTTATCTACAGATATTCAGATGCAGGAACACAACAATGAACGGGTGCTGACAACTAGTTCTCAGCACTCGCTTATTTTTTAAACGAAACCCGCATTACACCCATTGTGTAAATTTAATTTTTTTTAAACGGCAAGTTACATTTCACCATAATAAATACTGAAAACAGGCAAAGTATTACATTTCAAGCATTAAAAATCATTACAATATGACTCCTGTTGTGAAAACTTAACCCATAACCGCCTGAAAAAACTTTCAGACCCTTTTTTTAAAGTGTACTTGGGTCGGTTCGCGGATTCGAACCGGCATTCTCTTGGTTTAGAGCCGACGACGCTAACCACTGAGCTGTGATTGCCCGCTTTGCTCGGGGTCCCTGGGGCCACCTCACAAAGCTTGCACTGGGACTTAGTTTTTCGCTGTCATACGTTGAAGGCGTACGTTCGTATCAGGCGGTTACTGGTTAAGTAGTTCTTTAAAACTTTCTTTCAAAGCGGTAGTTAACTTTCAGCGGAACGTTTTTGTTACTTGTGGGTGGTTCATTTTCATTAAAAATGTTTGACGCATCGACAAGGCCACCTGCAGAACGGCCAAAAAAAGAAGAGGGGGGCTTTTTCTTGTGGACCTTTTTAATTCGACGTGTCACACGTCGAATTAATGCGGCTGTGGCCAAAAAACGGGGGACCCGTTTTACGTCAGCGACATCTCCTCAAAAGCCAGGCACATTTGTTCAATTCTGATCCGGCAAAATTCAAGTATGTCGATGGGACACTTGCAGTGTAAATGACGTCAGCGAAATGTCATCGTAAAGGTGTGCACTCATACGAAAAATTGCGGCGTGTAGCTGCGCAATTCGGTAAGTCAGCTCTTCAAATTGCGGTCGGTTAGAGACTAAGCACGGACATCAAGATGGCTTGTCTCTTATCGCGAACTACACTACAAAGTGAGTCGTCACTTACCTTTAGCAGTAATCTGGATGGTACATGGAATTTTTACGGTGGAATCTGGACGGTACATTGAATTGAGGCGCGCGTAGCCTCGCTGCTTTCCGGGTGCGGTATATTACAGTATTTTATTACGCTTATTTGTGGTGTTGTTTCTTATTGAAAGAGTGAACAAAGCGAATGATGTCCTATTTTTACAGTGGCGGACTGGCCAGGGGCGGAAGGGCGGAGTATTCCTCCTGGCCTTGAATTCTCCGATTTTTTAACAGGAAGACTCGCGCAAGTTTTATTGGTTCGATATTAGTTTTACCAACAGATTTAAAATTACAAATAATAATAATAAAGATAATTATAAAATGCTAGTAAAACAAGTACTTTGTATTGAGTAACCTAACAAAAATTGGCCGCATGAAACCGCAGTGTTATATTCAATGTCGAATTTGTCACAATTTTCGTGTGAATATTTTAACTTTTGTTAATACACCTGAAAGGTGTAAATAAATTTAAAGTGGTCAACCTCACGTACCCTCAGCGCAACATGATTTCTCCTACTCCCCCCCCCCCCCAATATCACCTGCTGAATTTACTGAAAATATGATGTTCGAAGATTTAAAAAATGTAAAAGTCGGATGAACAAGAAGAAAGGGAACGGGAAATTGTAAAACAACAAAGCTTTCAGTTTGTTTGTTTGTTGTTTTTTTTTGTAAGAAAACCAATATCAGCGTCCGATGAAAACTATCTGATCAGTGATTGTATTGTCGCACACAAGATTCTGGCTCATTTGCCGTATCGTAGTAGCAAGAGTTACGAGACAATTTTTTTTAATATAATGTGCAATATAGTAGATATTCTTCAGTACACCACGCATTCAGATTTTTTAGTAGTGTCCTGTTGGTATGTCTGCCGTTACAACTGCATACATCAATTACACATTTCTCTTTATTCTGCCATACAACACGTCGAATTACTAATGCAGTGTAGTGCATCTTGTTTTCTCTTTTTGGACGCGCCTTACTTTTGGCCTAACCAAAGTTACGGATCCTCGAACAATGCCAATTATTACGCATTGAGTATACGTTTAATTATCACTAATCAAGCCTATTTGGCTCTCCGTCCTATAATTACATCAAGGAAGCCTCAGTTTGAACTTCATGTTAAATGTCAAACTTTGAACTTCTATATCTTCGCCAAAAATTGACATAGACCAACAAAATTCTGTATTTGGGGGTCGTGTCATAACTATTTCACTGCATTGCATTTTTAATGACAACAATCGAACTGTTCAGCGTCCACAGTATGGCTATTTCTTGTTGTTGTTGGGACTTTTGTAAAGGGGTGTTACCGCATGATCGAAGCTTACACATTCAGCAACTGTTGCCTGCCGGATGCCAGTGCAGTCGTGCGTCCAACCGTGTAGTGTCGGTGGAAGGGAGATATTCAACTTCCCATCTAAATAAAGGGAGGGGGCAGAGCATGGTTAGACCCCGACGACGTCTGGCATTGTAGACTTGCTTCTTTTCCCCCTATTTCTGTCAGGGGATTTTTTGCCCCCTTGCTTTTTATCCCCAACTTCTAGCTGTCTGGGGCTAAAATATTGACGTTCCTGTCTTCGTAGTGTCGAATGTTGTTTTTTCTCTGCTGGAGTTTTTGATGTAAACTTAATGTAGCAGTGCTACCTGTTCCTTGAGGTGCTTGAGATCGTACCGCTAGTCTAGTGTGTCTAATTCGGTGGTTTTAACTTGACTGGTGACTGTTTTTACTTTTACGGAAAAAGCACAGCTATTTCTACTCCAGTAAGGCTAGAGATTGGTGTCCTAAGCTAAGACTAAGGCTAGTTGAAGTTAATTTAGTTTCATGGTCACTGCCACCAACTGTGGGCCTGTTAATTTGCTTAAATACTAATGTTTGAATAAGGATGGTTCTTCAGTTATTAAACACTCTCAAATTAACCTGTCTCGGAAAACAAAACAGGGTTTCAAAGTCCTGGTTTTATTTTAACATGTATAAGAAGCACTTTACATTCAGTAACTAGTTTAAGATTTAAACTTCTGAAAGTTTTTTTTTTTTGATTTGACGACCTTTAACTAACCCGTCATTAATTACCAACAACTGGATTTGGAGCGGTTTCTTTTAAGGAGTAGGGCGACAACTCAACACGCCCACTCACCCTTTAAAATTTCAATCCAGTTAAATTTCACTGCTTGCCAATTAAAACTCGTGATGATATTCATTCTGTCCCAGGGAAAAGAAACCAATTCTGTGTAATTCTTAAAACCAGAAAAGCCGGTTTTTATTCATTAGCATGTTTGTAAATAGAGGCAATTCAACAATAAATTAAGGCTTTAAGCCACATGAGGTTTATAACAACTCTTGGCAGGTTAACAAAATAATCAACAAGGTCGTGCCCTTTACCCAACTTATACGACAGTTTTAGCAATCTCTTCACCTAGGAAATTAAACCCATTTAATTTCAGCTTGAGACTCAAAGAGCCTGGGACCCCACGTCATTAGCCCCCTGCACTGGCAAAGAACCATTATGCACATTATTCAAAGAATGAGTATGCATCCGACTCGCTCAGTAGTGTCTTAGTGTTTCTGGCCACGGCCTCCTAGCCGGCCCCTAGGTGTCCGATCAGTTTGGGGGTCGGGTTGGGGGTAGGTATATGTGTGATGAATCTATGTTGAAAATTTGGGGGTCGTAGGTCGTACGGTTTGGTCGTAGGACCCCTCGAAGTTAGTATAGGTTTCTGTTACGTGCGTTCGTGTGTAACGCTCTCGGTTCGGTGGTTCGTCACGCTGGCGGGCAGTATGGGAGAGAAGAATGGCTCTTTTTTTTTCTTCTTTCGTTAGTTCGAGGGGTTTCCGGTAGAAGCTTAGGGGGTTTCCGGCGGCTTCTGGATAGGGGGTTTCCGTTTTTACGGGCGGGTGCGTCAGGCAGAAGGGCGCGCTTTTATTTTTATTTTTTTTTATTATCGTTAAAGGGGCGTTCCTCCTCCTTCTTCGCCCGGAATAAAACGTTGTTAGTAGGGATTTTTTTAATAGCTGCTTTCTAGTTCGACTAATATTATTATTATATATTTTTTTTAATATATCATAGCATCGGTATTATCTGCGTGAAAACAGGCCATTATCGGATCTCTTTCGTGGGAATTGTTGGCCCTGAAAAGGGCCGTTTTTTTTTTTTGATGGTGCGTTTAAAGGGGGATGTACGCACGCTGTTATTCTACGTTGTTGTAGGAAATGGCGGCGGTGGAGGTATTATTCCCAGCCTGATCCTATGCGTCTCCTGGCTTTCCCCCACCCGTCTCAGAGGCATGATTCTGCGTGGGCGCCGGGCAGCAGATCTTCACTTCAGGTTTTCTAACGCGCGTCTCTCTTTTTCTTCACGCTCTTCTTGCAAACGATTTTCTTCATTTTGTAAGAAGGCTTCAAGTTCGGCCGTTTCTTGCGGGCTTGCAAGAACGACGGTCTGCCCGTCAACAGTGATCGTTCTCCTTTCGCGTTTCATGGTGGAATGGTGAAGGAGAGTACAGTTTTTAAGAATTGTTACCGTTAGCAGGTGTATTGCACACATTTTCTGCCTCCCGGCAAACAGATGGGTGACATCCGGACCAGTTCATTATTATGCATTAGCCCTCCGACATTTGGCGGGTCGTTATACCTCTTTCTCCTATTTTTTTACACATTCAGATGAATTATTTTTTCATTAAAGGGACAACCCTCCTCCTTTTTCCGTCTGGAATAAAAAATTATTATTTTTTTTAATTTACCACGGTCGTTATACCTATTTCTTCTCTTTTCACACATTCCGACGATTGTGCTTGTTTTTTTTCATTAAAGGGCCAGTCTTCCTCCTGTACCGTTTGGAATGAAAGGTTGTTATTATTATTTTTTTAATGTACCATCGCATCGGTAATATCTGCGAAAAAACAGACGAAAAATGGTTCTCTTTCGTAAAACGTGATAGTCCTGAAAAGGACTTTTTTTTTTTTTGTTTTTTTAAAGGTAAGCAATCGATAACTAATAAAAGAAGGTAACCCTTCACTGATCACGTTTGCAGGGGACAATTCGATGCTCGGCTCCACGTAATTTTTCTGAGCAAACAACCAGTTAAGGATCTTTCTCATGGAAATAGTCCCGCAGTATATGATCCTTGGAGCGCTTTCAATAACCATTACGTTTTATCTCTGTGTGCGCGCGTGTGTGTGTGTGTGTGTGTGTGGGTGTGTGTGTGTGTGTGCGAGGATCAGTACTTAGGTTGACATCAAGTACACAAAAACATCGACTAAAGGTGACAAAAAAAATAGGGCGACAAAACACGCGTCACCCTAATTTTCCCATGATTTTGAGAGCCTCAAAAAGCAGTAAAAACGTTAAAAATTAGCAAACCAATAATTTCTAATGGCATATACATCTTTCTAGCTAAGATCTGTGCAAAAATTTCGTTAATGTTACGTCTCGTTTTGCTTCAAAAAAATAAATACCAACCCAGGTACTGCAGAGGGCGTGTATTACAAAAAAATAAAAAGCCTACTTGTGGCGACATTTCGATTTCTGGTGAATATTTCGTTTTAAATGCGTGTTTTCTGTACGAATTGCTGTAAATCTCATTTAACAATGATCTTTTCTGACATGAAGAAAAAAATTCCCTTCTAAAACCTTATTTAATTAGTAAACACACCGAGTCAGCTGTGGCCAGACAGAAGCGGCCGTTTGCAGCCTCTGCGCATGCGCTGACTGTTGTCTTTCATGGCTAGCATTTGGCCGAGCCACATCGCACGAGCAGAAAGCGGCGAACCTGCAAGAATGACGAAGGATTTACGCTATTTTGAAGCTATTGCGAACGCAAACAATTCCATTAAAATGTGTACGTTCACCCGTCACAAGCTAAAAGCTGTGTCAAACTTAGAAAACAATTAGGCCTACACCAATATCGAAACTAAGGTAATGTTTGAGCTGCAGTGTGATATTCTCGTAAATGTTGAAAAGTGAATGATTGCGATAGCAACGGTATAAATAGTCGTAATACACCTAAATAATAATCGGATGCAGTTGTTCACTACCGTGTTGTGATACAAAGCACATTAGCAATATAGGCTACATAAAGGAGAGCATTAAAGCAGGGCCGACTAAAACCTTAAAGGATATGAGAACGAATATCGTCACCTAAGAACAACCCCGTCACCAAAGAACATCCCCTCCACAGCACGTCCTAGCAAAAGGGGTTTAAGACTTACAACCTTCCTTCACATAATGTAAAATATGCTCAAATCCACTTTGCGGCTAATCCCCCCCCCTAATCCACAACCAATTTTCATCACATGGCTACCTGAAAAGCCAGAAAGGGGAAGTTTTATTTTCATTTTTCTATTCCGGCCGCTTCCATTTCCTTATTTTTCTTCCCCTTTCGGCGTAATAAATTCCACTTACTATTGACGAATCTCTTGCATGCCTTTGCATTGAATCTGACTGGAACCAGAGACGACAAACACAGAGAGGCCTAAACTTGAAAATCCGGGCACTCTTTTTAACGCCATTCTTTTTCTACTGGACAGAATCGACTAATACTTTTAGTAAATCTGAGCCTGTATTAAAACCTACGTTTCTGCCCAAACAAAATATTTTTATCTGCAACCAATCTTTTTTAAAGATCAACTTTGTCTGCGCTAAACATCGGCTTTCATGCAGTGCTACTTCCGGTCGATCAGTTGTGTAAATAATGTATTTTTCCACTTGTATTTACTTGGGCATAAAGCTGCAGTTTAGTGTGTTAGGGTTTTTTAAGGGATGCAATGTCCCTACCTAAACTAAAGATACATGTAATTTGATATCTTGTGGTACGGCTGTATTTTTGCCGCGAAAAATTGAATTGCAGCTTTCAGTTCAACTGGAATTTGTCCTTTTAAAACTTTTTTTTTATCGATTAAAACCCATCCTTGCCTTCCTGTGGCTGTAGACATGCTTTGCTAGCAACTAAAAAAAATTTAAATAAAAAAAAAATTAGTTAGGAGTCTGTGGAACAATATTTCGAGGTTCCTTGTCCTTATTATTAATATCGTCTAAAGCACGCTCTTCGACAATACTGAAACAGACCAAAACGTTTCGTGGCATGGATTTTACATCATCGTTGCAGACTATAATTTTTTTCTCTGTCGTTTTTAAAATCAGAAAAATAGAACCGCACTTTACTCAGTTTGGTTTATTTAATTTAATTTTATAACAACGTTGAGTTGCCGGTTTCCTAGAGGTAACAATTTGGTCAGAGTGTAAAAAAAAAAAGATGAACAACAAGAAAGTGTAATATATACAAAGGCACAAGTTAATCAAAAAAAGTGTAAAATAAACAAAAGCACAAGTTAGTCAAAATAATATTTCAGATCATCTAAGATACGGTCATCCAATCTGTTTTTGAATGTGTTAACCGAAGGTGCGGAAGAACATAATCAGGAAGTCAGTTCCATATTACAACGAGTCTTAGCGAATGATTTTTTTTAGTACTTAACCTTGAGTATGGTATATTCAATTTAAACGCAGAACTTCTAGTTGAAAAAAGGAACATACAATTCAGAGAGGGAGTTAGGAAGGTTGATATCTATGCCTCTAATAATCTTAAACACAAGAAGTAAACACCCTCATTGACGGCGCCAAGTGAGAGAAGGCAATTTAAGAATTTCCATCCTCCTCATGTAACTTTCATGTGTCATACCTGTAACAGGCTTAGTAATTTTCCTTTGAACATTCTCAATTGATTTTTTGTCCTTAATAAAGACCGGCTCCCAAAATGGGACCCCGTATTCCAATTTAGGCCTAATGATTGACAAAAAATATATAGGGTACATTTTACACTCTCGGTTGCTGATTGTGTGATTCAAGAGATACATGATGTTGTTAGCCTTTTTAACAATGCATTCGGTATGAGAGAGAAGGTCAAATTACAGTCAATAATGATGCCCAAATCTCGCATATTTGTTTTTTCACTTATTGGTCAAACACATACGGTGAAAGTGGGTTAGTAGGTCCCAAGTTCAACATACATAATTTTCCAACATTAAAAGGGAATACGCTGCTGAATACTCCAAGATAAGGCTCTCTGTCAATCGTAGCCAGCAGGCGAACAACAGAGTCCCAATTTTGG
>JAHWFP010115968.1:0-11144 GCA_023313725.1 Lithobius niger | reverse complement strand
GGGGGGGGGGGGGCGACAAATATCACTCCAGTCGGCGTGATCATGGTGTAGGCTATGGATTGGAAGTAAAAGTTGACGTTTGGTTTTTGCGAGTTGGTTTGCAAACAAGTATCGCAGAGATTTTATGATTTGTGTGGTGGTGTTTTGTCTGACACCAGGGAAACTGTTGCGGTGATTTCATGGGTTGGCTTGATGCGCAGTACCCTTGATTCACAATGCAACAGGAATGGAGAAATGAGAGCAGCTCTCATACTAGCCCGTTAGTTTGTTCTAGGTGGATTGTGTACCTGTGTGCCACTTTATCGCTGTTCTCGTCGAATCAAGGCTCAAATAAACCGCCAGTAAATCGGCCCGGTTTAATCGATTGCTTACCGAGCGTTTGGCGTGGTGGCATAGGCAGCGGTCGCGGACCATTTGGGCACATCAATGTCGCTTTCCTAGACCAAAAACCACACGTGGTTGTTAGTCGCACGGTCGTGATTTCCTGTGCTCCTTTAGGTCAGTCGTCCTTAATCAATTTTTCCTTATGCGAAGGCCAACCAATAGACTATGGACGTCATTACTGGATTTATTGCAGCGAATTTTTGATTAGCCTATCAATTATTTTAGGAAATCGATAGACGTTGGTCTAAAGCGTGATGTTCGCTTGTAACTTGGGCTAAGGTTGTTTGGTAAGTAGCCTTGACCGTCAATTACGTTGACGGCGTCCACTGCTCCTCAAAGGTGGACAAGCCTACATTCAGAAAGTTTATTTTGACGATTGGATCGGTACGATTCGGGGTTCGTAGTAAATGGGATAAACTCGCCTTAAGGAGAAGTTAATGGGCGATTGAGGTATTATGTAACATTACCACATTTTAGTCATTGTATTCTTATCTTTATAAGTCTCAAAACGAGCTTATTTTTGCACTCGCCACATATTTTCATGTTCCCTTTTTCATGATTAAATTTTGGCGAGGTAAGTGATTGGGGACGAATAATTGTTTTAAAAATTGCCGATTTGAATCGCTTTATTCTGAACCCTGAATTGTCTTTAGAGACAATCATTATAGCGCTCGCCACTGTTTTAATTAGTGTTCTAGATTAAAACGTTGGCGAACCTCTTATGGGTACCCAGTGGCCTAGTGGTCTCCCTGTATTCTGAATGTCGACAGGCCAGAGACGGAGGTTCTTGTACTTATTGTGATCAACCGGAAATTCGCTTTATCACTTTACCGTAGGAAGTTTAAGCCGTAAAGACTTTGGCCGTAGATTTAAAATTACAGTCTCCTGGTCATAGCATGATTTTATTGTACAATTCCTCTTGGTGGCTTTAATGCAGTATGGCCAGCCAGTACATGGGTTTACAGCATGGTAAATTGACACCATCTGTGTCGGCTGATGGATGTCTGGGGTTCAGTTATGATTGGCACTGACATAATTTAGCATTGCGTGTTTGTGCCTCAGATTTGCAGGATGGGGTTAATGATTAGAAGTTTTGATTTTGGAAAATGTAACAGTGATTCGAGGGTTATTTGACGCGCAGTAGGCTACTCTCGAATCGCATTGTGGCAGGGATGGAAAGATGGCGGCTGCTCTCTATCTACCCATCGAATTTTGGAGTAGGAGCTGTGTTTAGCAAGTCGATGTCGTATCACGGCTACCTTTCCAGTCGATTAATAAATCTGCGCAAAGTCAGTCTAGAGTCCTGTGGAGCTAAAGCCAGTCACCTCCATTATATTGGCCGGTGCAGTCGATTACATCCCGAGAGCCGGCCGAGGGAGCACACGTTGGGGCTGCTCGGCATCACACATGCGGTCACATGCGGATGACACTACTGGCGGGTGCATTGCCGTAGCTGATGCCTGGTGACATTGCTGGCGGACACTACGGTGACAGTGAGTAGTGTGAAGTGGTGGTAACTGATTTCTGTGAAGGTCGGTCTTCGTGGCTACTTGGACCTCCTTCAGCTGCGTTCATAGTACAACACCTGTGTACTTGTGTTTTAGGAGATAGTGTTTACTGCCCTGGACTGTTGGTACGTTGGTCTTACGAAATTTTCTGAGATTTTCTCAGTCGTATATATTGTTGTGTGAAGTTCTTGGAAGATCCATAAGTGATGAATTCTAGACGCCGATCATGGCACTTGTACCTTACCACTCATGTTAGTTATTAGTTGCTCTTATGTAAACCTTGGCTCACTGCAGTCGGTCTATTTCCTAGCGAGATATTATCGCTAAGGGGATGTTTATACACGAAGCAAAATGCTGCGTGCAGGGAGTGGTACACCGTTAACTTAGGTGACTTGAAAATTATTGGTTATTAGCAGACCGGTGTGCGAGTTCCCGGTTGGTGAGCAGTGTATTGCCCAGTGGCCTTTTTCCTTTTTGAGGAATAATTTTATGAAACGAATTCTTGCTCTCGCCACTTAGTTTCAAGTTTTGTCGATACACTTCGACCCAGCGAACCAGTGTGCGTTCTTTGTTGGGAGCAGTCGGGTATTCCTTGTGATGTTGGCCCCCACCGTGCCTTTTCGTCATACTATGATGTGGGGGATGCGCTTGACGCGGCAACCCTTCTGAGGTGTGTCAACTTGTCAAGTCCGTGATGCGGACTATAACCGACCATTACGTCGGCTCGGGTACCTTCAGGTGGTGTTGGACTCCTACCTGCTCCCAGAATAGGGGCGAGGTAGACACTCCTCAGAATCCATTGCTAACACGGATGGGTCTTTTTATCACAGTGGGTTGTGAAGATTTGTCAAATTTGGCAGGTGGGGGTTATCTTGCCACTCCCAAATGCTTGTTTGTGTTGCGCATGTATAAGAGATCTTCAGGTGAAGAGGTGGCATGGGACACCCAAGGTGTGTGTAACCTAAGGGTAGACTGGTGAGGGTGCGTGGACCCTCGCCTCTCAATGCAATTAGGAACTCCGGCAGCACGACGAAGTGGATTGACGGCGTTAGCACAAGAAAGGGATTGTTCTGGTGGGCATGTCACTGGTCACGAGTGGCATCACAGCCCCGGGGCTCCAGGGTTACGATTTTGAACCCTGAGAAGGCTCCTTTCCCTATTTAGTAGCGGCGCTTTCGCCCTAGCTAGGTGGGGAAGTTATGGTCCCCGTCAGTGGAGTTCGGTTTACAGGGAGGACGAGGTCTTAAGGGCCTCTTTGGTGTTCAAGCTTTCGGCAATGTCTGGGACAGATAAGCCCTGGATACTTGCGAGCGGCATTCGCTGGGTGCACCGTGGGTGGAAGAATGGTCAGTAGCAAAATCAAGCAGTAGGATGAGAGGTGTTTGGGACTGCCGGCTTGCACCACAGATAACAACCCGTCGTAGGAGCGGGCGAGTAGTGGGGATTGAGGTAGAAC
The DNA here is from genome assembly GCA_023313725.1 of Lithobius niger. NCBI lineage: Eukaryota > Metazoa > Arthropoda > Chilopoda > Lithobiomorpha > Lithobiidae > Lithobius > Lithobius niger. Next base: position 7,796 of record JAHWFP010115968.1, on the reverse strand, counting down.
TGAGAAGCAGGTTACGTATACAGCACACTGAGGTTGAGCTTTTATGAAGTTTAATCTAGTATGAGGGACTTGCAATGCGCAGGGTTCGACGCCACCCCTTAGGGGGTAGGACAAAGTCAGCATAAATAAAATACAGGTAAGTATTTTAGGATAGTAGTAAAAACGAGGTTTTAACCTCTAAAAATAGTTTTTACTTATCCTAAAATACTTACCTGTAAGAACCCTCCCGCGTCGAACGGTCCTTAGGGATTAGTGAGACAAACTGTGACGAGTAGCGGGAGAGGGGCGCCGCCCGACGGCGGTCATGCGCCCCAGGGAGCGCCATTGCAAGGGCCCGGAGTGTGTTTAAATTAAAGGTTGGGACGAAAGGCATTTCCAAACTTGGAAAGCATAAATAAAATACAGGTAAGTATTTTAGGATAAGTAAAAACTATTTTTAGAGGTTAAAACCTCGTTTTCTGATAGGACCCACAGGATATATTATCGGAAAAGGAAAAAAAGTGACCTATTTTTGGTCATTTTATGGTCTAGCGAAGCCAGCTCACCTCCAAATCATCAGGACTGTTGATAAAGTCATTACTAGACCTCCTTGAACAACCTTGCAAAGTTTCAAGACTATGGGATTTTATTCCATTTGCCAAATTTGAGCCTTCGTTGACTGGACTTCTCTTTCAAGATTTATCTTCAGTTCATATTTAAGAACCTGCAAATGCTAGAATCATTACTGGCTTTGAATGACCAACTTGAAGAGCTAACCTTAAAGGATAGCGTGCTCTTTCAAGTTTATCATCGTCTGAATGATGGTTAGCCATCCAGAGTCAGAAACAAAGGTTTTTAAAACCATTTTTCAACAGGAAGAAGGTCCTACTCCGACTATGGTTTGGGCAGTTGTGCAGCATGCAGCAGTTGGCATTGTGTCTTTTATTAACTTGTGTGCTAAGCCATGCCCACGTGGCAACACAATACACAGTTTGGTGGTGGCAGCTGTAGCACCACCAAAAAAACTAGGGACACATAGTATTAGGGATGGTAGTGTAACAGTATTATTTATGAACACCCAGGTGTAAGGCTATCTTACAAACAATCTTCAAATTGCTCACGTTAGCATTAAGGGTGGGTCCGTTATCCTATTTTAAACTTACTAGTACATACTAAATGCTAAAACGATAACTTCTTCATAGTTACCGAAGTAATGTCTAAAATAGTTTCCCCTTGTAGGTAACTCGTTACATAATCTGACACGGATTTAGTCTGCATTGGCCTGATACTTCAAGATACCCCAGAATGGTGGGAGCGCCTTTAAAGGGTGCTTTTGCCCACCACGTTCAGATATCAGCATAAGCAGTTCAGGGAACAGACTTCTCCCTTTCTGTTAGTTGGTCCCCTTTCACAAGCAGTCGAAAGGAGATCAAAGACACCTCGAAGCAAGGCAACTGAGTTCTAGGACCAGGAATTGCCCCAAACTACTTCCCTCCCTGTACTTTAGGTGTGGGTCAGAATGTGTCCAGCATGCTCTCCAGCCACGTTTGAAGCGAGCCAAAACACTGCTAAGTAACAAAGCCTGCCAACCAGTAGGCTGGTATGTTATGGTGCTGCATCTAAGAGTTGAAAAACTAAAAAAAAAGCACTTCTAATGATGGTGAAGTGAGTATGCGAATTACTTTAAGCAACCAAAAGTAATTTGTTCTACTAACCACTGTATAGGTGGTGCTTGCAACGCTATCTTTAGATCCGTTCACTGCTTTGTTTGTGAGACGTCCTGTGACGTCATACTGTTAGTTAATAAAAGCAGTCAGCATAAGTGCTCTTGTGCTGCATTTTACCCAGCCACCCAACTTTACTAGTTGTAAGAATCTTTCCTTGGTAAGTTTACTGCATGACCACAACATATCTTAATAAGTCTTAATAAGAAATACTGAACTCACTTCACCTGGCCAATAGTCCCACCAAAGAAAACACCTACAAAACTGCAGGGAATAAATGCACTAGTGCCATCTGTGCTGACAAGTAAAGGTATATCGTAATGGGCAAAATTGACATTAAAGGTAAACGATAGCCATTTTTTTTTTAAATTGGCACTACCACCAGTTGAAAGTCGCACACAAATACTGTGGTGCTATCTAACAGAGGCAATATTATTAATCTTTACATCTTCCTCACATTTGCACATGTAAGTACATACCGGTACCAAATTTTTACTCAGTGACGCCTTGGATAACAGGAGATATTCCTACCTCTGAGAGAGTCTACCTCCCGGGGACACGTAAAACCACAACTCCAGTGAAAATGTAAAAGGGGAAAGGCACGGTGATATCAATCAAGAGGTAAGTTGGGGTAGCTACCTCAGAGGCAGTAACCTTCAACATACCCCCGACTTACACATCAACTGATCCAGACACATCAGGTAGGAGGAAAGCCAAGGGGTAGCCAATATCAAGCCGTGATTGGTTACACATCTGACGGTGACGTGTGTTCATACACTGACGAACGAAGCAAGGCTCTGATTGGTCAACAGGGATAGAGGGGCAGCACCTGAGCAATAAATACATTTAACCAGCTGGGCGTCTGTCAAACTGAACCTTTCATCACAATGACCCCATGCATAGTTAGCCATACCAAAAAACCTCACAACCACAGATAAAACAAACTTCCTTGAGTTGATGAAAGCCTACGGGTCCATAACTGAAGGCAAAACCTTTTTTAATTGGATGCCCTTTCGGTAGAAAAAAGTAAAAAGAAAAGTTAAGAAAACAAAGGCAAAAAACATAAAAACTAAGGCTATTCAAGGATTGCAATGTTCCAAGCTCAGTGTGGGTCGGTCAATGTGGACTAGTTATTTTTATGCACCTATTTCTTTAGACCTCTTCTTGCAGGGGTGGGAAAATAGTGCCTGCCTTTATTTACATCTTCTATTGGAAAGTTTACTCTTTGCCCTTTTTTAAAGCTACTTGCCCTATTTTAGTGCCATTTGCCCTTTGTTAGTGCTATTTGCCATTTTCCCATGGTGCTTACACCCCCCCCCCACCTCCTTTTTTTTGGGATGATTTTGGGCATGATTCAGACTACACTGAACTAGAGAGGAACATTCTTCCCGACAGCGATTTTGATGTAAATAAACATCGAACCACTCTGCTTAGCTATTGGAGGTATGTGAACAAAAGCATACGTAGGTGAACCTCTCATTTGAAATATCATGTCAAACTGCTTTTCTATCAGCAATTTGGGCAAAACACAACCAACCTTTTCGGTCCCAAAATGTCTTATCCAGAATTGTCTGATCCATCATTGCCTTTGTTTTGTACAAAACAAGACAAGTTCCCGTTCGTTTTTTATTAACCACCGTATTAACGAAACACGCAAGTTTTCACATATATTCTACTACCCCCATCCTAATGAAGATAGATGGGTGGGTAACAGAATTTTTGCAGAGACAGGAAACTGGACTGGAGAGCACCTTTATGGAACAAACATAATGAGATATGAGATAATGCAGTTAAACGACAGCATTGCCTTGTGATGCAGGTACTTAGATTTTACTCAAATATGCTACTTCATCATTTTTGTACTTCTCCTGCTGGAAGGCCTCGTATCTTAACCTTAGCTAACTGACTGTCAAGTCATTTTCCTCCTTGCTTACAGCATAGTTTTATAGTATATTACCAACGTTTTGTATGGTAACCAACGAAGGAATGATAGATGGCTATGCAAAGAGTTCTGATTGCTTGTGGACGTGGAATTACCACGGATGCAAGGCACCTCCTGCTTTCACTGTACTGCAGTGCATTCGTGTCATGCAAATAGCGTTTTGTCGCTTGCCTCTGTAGGTACCCTATGGTCTTGGACGGGGCATTGGTGGCTCATTTTCCCTGGAGCTTGGAGGTGTATTTACGCCCGTTCATCCTTCGAGATGGACTACCTCTTACCTGTTATCACCAACTCTTTACATTTGGGTTTGTTACCTCCAATGCAATGTTTGCCCTGGGCCTATGGGGTAATCGTCTTCCCTCCCAACTTACCTCTGAAGTGGTAGCACCAGATTCATTACTCCTCAACTTTCCCTCAGAGGAAGGGCTTACTTCCTAACTGTTATCCCTTCCATAATTAAGGAGACTTGTGGCTTGTTTGGCTCGTTAAAAGAAATGGCATTGTGCATTGATTAGCCTGATGCAAGCAAGTGCTAGATAGTACTAGACAGTGCTAGAAGTTGCCAGCTTCTGCAGACTTTCAAGCGGTGATAGTGCTACTTAAAAAAACTCGTTGTCACCAACAGAAGAGCGTGGGAGTATACCGTGACACCAGGTCTCGGAGTGACATTGTTAACCTTTACAGCTTGCTCCCAGGTACACGTGGACGTATCAAATTTTTAATCAATAATTAAAGCGGCACTATCACCGATTGAAATATGCAATAAAATACCATGGTGCCATCTAGTTGCAGTGATAATGTTAACCTTTACAGCATGCTCCCAGGTGCATGAGGACATAGCACATTTTCACTCAGTAAGTAAGGAGGCTCGTGGTTTGTTTCGTTAAAAGAAATGGCAGTGTACGTTCTATCGTTTGGCACAAGCCAGTGCCAGATTCTACAGACTTTCAATGGGTAATAGCACAACGTGGCTTGCTTGTTTGTTTCATTAAAAGAAATGGCATTGTGCATTCCTCCGCTTGATGCATGCAAGCAGACAGTACTACCTAGTGCTAGATGTTGCCTGATTTTGTTCACCATCATTTGGTGACAGTGCCACTTTAAACAAAACACATTTGTAAAATTGTGGAAAAAATTGACTTTAGAAACCTCCAATGCTGGTGTCAGTCGTTTTGTTTGACAGCATGTTTACCGTGTGAACAGCATGGAAATGTGTTTCCCTCTACTAATGATGAGTAAATGTATGGTTAAATGATAATGAACTAATGAAAACGTAGGCCACAAAATAGGGAAAGAACCTCATGGGAGTTGTTAAAAAAATCACTCCTAATGCAGCACGACAAGTTTTACAAATTACTATGAATCAATGAATGAATTTTGGCGATCAATAAAAGGCAATAGGAGAAGGAAGGGATACAAAAGTATCCACTGATACCAAGCCTGTCATGGACAATTATCAAAAAAATAATTATTATATTCTATTGTGCTAAAAAAAACTATACTATGCTGGCTAACACCTTTGACATGTCAATTTACAAATACTTAATATATCCAGTCAGATTTACACTTTTGAGTCTTTTGACAGGGCCAGGACAATGTCAGCAGGCAGTGCATTCCAGGGCCCCACAACACAGTGTGAAAAAAAATATTTGCAACAGTCCCTCTTCACAGGCTTTACAACTTGAGAGCGTAATCCCTAGTATATTACCTCATGACTGTTGGTGTTGAAAACCAAATCATGTATTCGGATGAAAAATAGTGATAGTGATGACTAAGTTCATACTTTCTCGACGTAATTTGGACCACACTTAAATGATATCTACGAGTACTTTCTTTCATATCCATTGTTTAGTTTTACCAAAAGTTTAAGATTCTCCTCGCAACGTGTGGGGGAGTCATGAACTCGGTTTTATCAAATAAAGCACAGCTATGCAGCAATAATAATGAAGCCCATGAATTTCGTGCTATGTTCCATGTGCTTAGTACCCATTTTCTATAAATACATATTTAAATTTCCCAATTGTACGGTGAGAATTAGGTTTTCCAATGGAAAAAATTGGCCCCTGAAACAGTGTAACCTGATCGTTTTCATAAGTAGTTTAAGTACTACGTAAGATCACATCCTTTAGCGTATTGCGTTGATCTTCAGTTCTCGGCCCGTCAATCGCTGGCACGCTGAAATTTATTTATTTACAAAATAATTGCAATACTTAAGGTGCAAAACAGCAATTTCAGATTAAAAACAGTTTAAAAATAGAAGAAACAAAAAAGAGAAGTAGAACTACAAGGAAATCCTCAGCACAAATGGCTACATTTTTAGCAAAGACATCTTCGCTCGAAGCACAGATAACATTGTGATTAAAGCCATTCCACTCGATGATGAAATGGAGGAAAGTACCCAGCCAGGGTGTTTTTGTTGCACCTGTAACACTCTACTTTCCTGATGTTTGCTACACAGCCCATTTACGCAAGTTACCATACACCATTCTAGCTGCTCTGCATATCACTTGCTCCAAGCAGTTTGATAGATTCTTCGTGTAGGGGTCCCACACTTTCAAAACAACTCAGCAGTGGGAGAGTGATGATGCTCTAACGAAGGGTTGTCTAAGGGTCACAACTTATGTACCTGAAGCAATACGGGTTAGTCCCGTGTTCCATTCCTCAGTGCTTAATCGGCAAATTTAGCGACGTGATTAGGTAGGTTATCAACATATAGATGGTAGGGTATCAACAATGCATGATCATAAAGAATCCCTGGGACCTATTTTTCGGTTATTGACTTCAAGTTGAAGCTACTTAAATCGGGTTCACCAAGAAAACAGTAGATTGTTAATCAGATGTGTAGTTACTTAGCAGGCGTGTGGTTGAATTCCAAGATAGGCACAAATCGAAGGCCTTGCAACAAAAATAACGGTGTCTTAGGTTTAGGCATAAAGAACAGTCCAAAGATGTATACAGCATGACTGCCGATTCCTAAGTCATTCAATATTCATTAAAGCAACATCACAACAACCAACGCTCATGCATCAACAAAAAGCATGGGCTCACCAACAATATCTGGAGACACTAACAACAATCAATGGCATAGTCACTAAACGATGCCAACCAACAAGCTCAACTGAAACATACACAGAAAAGTGAAACATCAACCCCCAAAATAAGGACTTCAATTTTCACCCAAGATTTGCAACACACACTGCGCTGCAATAATCCAGCTTAGGTCTTATCACCGCATTGAAGACAGCACGAACCTTGGGGTTAGTATCTTTCAGTAGAACCTCACTACTAGGCATGGCACAGGTATTTTTCACATGGTCGAACCATGGCAACTTGTTATTAATTTTGACTTCAAGGAAAGTGATGGAGTTAGCAACTTGGAATGCAAGATCTTTTAGTTTAGGGTATAAATTGAAGTACTGTTATTTCTCTTAAGTGTCATCATTGCGTTTAAGTTCATCTGCCACATGTTACTCCATTTGTTTACCTTCTCCAGGTATGGCTGAAGAGCTAGGTTATCCATCTCCTTTTTTACCACTCTGTAGATGTGAGTATTGCCGGCAAACAGTTTAGGTGTCGAGTCAACAACATCCATTAGGTCATTAACGTACAACAAATAAGAACTGGACCATTCACGGAGACTTGAGGCACACCCAACATAACAGACACAGTTGTATATTTGGAACCTTCAACAATGACGTATTGGTTTCTGTATTTCAAAAAACAACTAAACCACCGAATAACCCATGAAGAAATACCATATGCCTTTACCTTCCTCAGTAAAAGGTCGTGAAACAGTATCAAAAGCTTTTGCCATGTCCAGCGAAATCACGACCACTGAATAGCCCTGGTCGACACCCTCAGCTGTCGTGAACCATTGATGTAAGAATTAGCTCACATGACGAGCCTTTTCGAAACCCAAACTGTACCTGTGTGATAAGGTTTTCACTATCTAAGAACTTTACCATCTCCCTAACGATGATATGCTTAAGTTTTTTTTTTTTTTTACAACAAACTGATGTAGGAGCTTGGATGAATAACTAACACTTTGTTACCGCATTGCTCACTTGCTAATTTACTGCTCAAGCACCACGTCCGCATTTTCACAACGGTTACATAGCATCTACGGCTAGCTTACGTTTATATTTGGGGTT
>JAHWFP010115967.1:0-10804 GCA_023313725.1 Lithobius niger | reverse complement strand
TGTGCTATGAAGTGTGCAAAGAAGTGTGCTATGAAGTGTGCAAAGAAATGTGTGCAAAGTGAGCAAAAAACCAGGCACTGTAATGGTAGAAAATGTGGCTCAATATCTTAACATATGACTCACTGCCCTCACTGCCCCACTGACCTAATGAACCAACGATGAGCACACATAGCACACGTTGAAGAGTATAAATACTTTAACCAATGATCCACTCCACCGCTGGCCCAGAATCCCAGACTGACCCAATGAACTGAAGGTGTTGTATGATGAGCTCACATAGAAGAGTGTAAATACTTTAACCAATGATCCACTCCACCGCTGGCCCAGAATCCCAGACTGACCCAATGAACTGAAGGTGTCGTGTGATGAGCTCACATAGAAGAGTGTAAATACTTTAACCAATGACCCAGTGACCAACTACCCTGCTGACCTAGACTGACCCACTGAACCAAACGTGTCGAGCGATGAGCACACATAAATCTACCACACATACAAATATCGAATATTTAGCACGCATATCGTTTATCAAACAAACAATTGGGACCAATACATAGTTATCTAAGTCTAATCCACATCCGGAGATATTTTTTATTGTATTTTCTGGAAATTATCTTGGTGGAAACTTTGGAATGTCTTCCCGCGAAAGGTCATTCACCCTACAGTTCTGATTACGCAGTTTCCTGGTACCTATATTCTGGAAATTAAAATATTGATATACTTGATATAAAGGTCTTACTATTATTTTTTGCTGTACGGTTATTTTTTGCCAGGCATGTGCTCGATTTATGTGCGCTCTGTGCATTTAGCCAGAATGACCTAGAGACCCGGACTGGCCTTGACTTTGATTGATCTACACATTCTAATTAATGGTTGTGTATCATATAAATTTTTCATTTAGAAAACAATAAACAGTTAATGGTTTATTTACAAAAAAAGTTAGATGGTTCCTACTCAGTGTAACTCCAGTGAGAACTACAGAAATAGAGACAAAACAAATTTTAACTACAGTGTTTAAATGAAGAGAAATTGAACTGCTATGGAGGGTGTTCGTAGTGTTTTGCTAGTGTTTTGTAGTGTTTCGCTTCGCTCCTCATTCAGCGTAGCCTCGCTACACTCTAGGAGATTTATTGCAACTTGTGTGCTGCTGCTGTTCGCACCAAACATGATCAAACAAATGGTCCCATAAATTTTTCAGAATGTTGTAAACGATTTTGCAGGTGTGTATATTCACAAACAAACGGTATGTTGGCAACAAACATCACATTAACTCAATTATCGAGGACGTAAACCATTGTAGCGCGAAGCCATAGCGTAAGTTTCTTATATCCTAAAGCATAGTTGGGCGTATATTTCAGGTACTTGGGGAAAAAACAATAATGCGGATACAAAAGTTTAAATTGCGTTAAAATTGAGTGGAATGACCCACCTGACAAAAATTAATTCGTGTAGGAATGTCAGCTAAGCGGCTTTCAATGCAAAATCTGACCTTCAATAATGTTGCAAATGTGTTACTACCTCCCTAGCTGGCTACTAGTCCTCTCATCCCCATGTTAAATCCCACAGGGTGATTATTCACCGATACCAAGACAGAGGGAAGGCTTCTTGCTATGAAATTGGACGAATGGTTGCAATACGATAGGAAACTGCATACCTTTTCTAGGGGCTGTAACGGGGATGACATCGGAAGGTGCGTAAGTACGAAAACTTTGTTATAACCTTTATCAGTATTGTCGGCATCGTCTCTCATTGGAGAACCGAAGTTCGGACAATGACAACATGGTGCTGACCTGCGTATATAGACCCACACTAATGCGTCGCAATGAATCTAAACAACGATGCCGAAGTAATTGTATCCATGTCCAATTCACGAAAATAAACAAAATATCGAAATAAAACCAAAACTGGTAAAGAAGCTACCAAGTTAAGAATTGTTCGGCCTCTCAAACGAGTGAAAAATATGAAATTTTTTTAAATATTGGGAAAATAGCGACTCAACCTACTGATGACGTGGCACTTTATTACACATCAGCAGACTAGTTGAGTTGAGTCTAATATACAATTAAATAAAAAAAGAAATGATATCATATCAAAAACCAAAACTGGTAGAAGGGACCGCCAAGTTCCGAATGGTCCGGGCTTTTAAAAAAGTGTTACCAATACACCAAAACATTCGCCAAGTTAATCGCACCGAATAATACTTTTGAGGTTAAATGAAACTTGAACATTGCTACGGAAAGAAGCAATGTTCTAGTTTTCATTTAACCTTCGATGTATTAGTCGGTGCGATTAATTTAGCGAACGTTTTGGTCTAGTGATATCACTCCTCTGAAGGTCCGGATCATTCGGAACTTGGCGGTTCCTTTTACTAGTTTTGGTTTTTGATATGATAGTTGATACCAAGTGAAACAGTGAGTGTGCTATCGTCACTAGTAATTGTGAATGGCCGCCATCATGAAATCAGATGGCTATTTGAAAGTATGATTATTATCGTCTGGTTACCTTATCATTAAGAATGTAGACGCTATTTTGTGATACCAATTGAAACATTGAATGTGCTATCGTCAGTACTAATCGCTAATGGTCGCCATCTTGAAATCAGGCAACCAGTTTGAAATTACGCTTGTTGTTGTTAGCTTCCTTTAAATTTAGAAAGTAGACGATACAGTTGATACAGGCTGAAACAATGAATGTCGTCACTAGTAACCTCTAATGGCCGCCATCTTGAATTTGGGTGAGCATGCTGAAATTATGCTTATTATCGTCCAATTGCCTTTACATTTAGAACGGAGACGATACAGTTGATACGAAGTGAAACAATGAATCGCCACTGGTAATCTCTAATGGCTACCATCTTGAAATCAGGTGGCCGTTTTGAAATTATGCGTATTATTGTCCAATTTCCTTCTAATTTAGGAAGGAGACAAAATGGTTGATACCGAGTTAGACAGTGTATGTGGTCGCGTCACTAGTAATTACTAATGGCCACCATGTTGAAATCGGGATGCCATTTTGCAATATATGCTTATTATCTTCCGATTCCCCTCAAGTTAAGAACGTAGATGTTATTTTGTGAATTCACTTGAAGCAATTATGTGCCATATTCAATAGTATCCCTAATGGCTGCCATCTTGAAATTAGGTGACCATTGTCATAATATAGCGCCAACGTTTCCTTTTTATAACAGCAATTTGAACTAGTTGTGCCTTTCCTGAGTTACGAGGCTCTGAACGATCGATTTTATTGTCGTATATTGTTTTAAACATTATTAGATGGCTAACAATGCTGTAACGCTTTTGGTAACGTCTATGCAACGCTCTCCACAGACTAAACCCTATGTTCCGGTGATGTGTGTTAAGAAAAGAGGATATCGTTAACAATGTAAACAGCCAGTTATTAAGAAGTTTAAAAATGTTTTATTTTGTGTGCAGTCGGCAGAATTAACCAACTTTTAAACTCATACGAACTAGGGCAAAATGTTAGTCAGGGATTAACCAGAAACAAAACTGCAAGAAGAGAACAATTGGCCTAACCTACCTGAAGTAATTATCAGTCTATAGTAACTCTGCCAGCAACAGTATCAGAGGACAACAACGAAACTTACTTCTTTTGCATAATGTTGTGTAAGTTTTTGTAAGGAATATGATACATTTAACCGAAACAAAAGTATTTGTATGAAGCTAAGCAAAATGCAAAGAATGCGAATATGTGGTCAACCAAAATTGCACACTAAAAAGATCTCACACCTATCTTTGCTCAAAGAATAACATGGCATGCCGAAGTATAGGGAAATAAGAACACAAAAAACGAACTCGGTTGTTGGTAAAGGTCAAGTTTAACTGAACCAAAGTCTAAGCAGCAAGGGCACACGAATAAGCACTCTTTCTGAACTGTTAAGCTCACGTGAAACCTCACTGCTGTCCGCAACCTTTGCACCCAACAAAACAAAAAGTTTCAAATGCTCTCTGAAAGACGTAACGGCAGTTAAGCCACTCATGGGTGTCTTTTACCTGTCGTAGAAGCTTCATCTTCACATAATATCGGTTCCAAGATGCCCACTGACTGGCACGAATTCCACAAAACAAAACCAAAAAAAAAAAAAAAAACAAGCAATTCTTAATTTTCGTTCCTCATTTACGGACCTTGTTCACCTAAAGCTTAATACAGGTCCGGTTTTTGCACGCCATTCATGGTTTTAGAGAACCTTTCAGATGAGGGACGACTCGACCCTCCTTTACCATTTGATATTTCAAAGTAAGATCCACCTGCCCTCCCTCATAAATGGGTTGATTCCTTCGAGAACGTGCCAACCACACGGTTTCAGTTATCTGCCAACGATGAGTGTGATGACTGTGATGTAAAACATTAAAAAAAAACCTAAAAAACACACACTTACAATAAAAGAACACAAAATGCAGAAGCAGCAACTCTCTGCTGCAACCTACTTCACGGCCATATACTAGTGTGACGACTTGACTGAAGAAAAGTGAAAAAAAAAACATAAAAAAAATTAGGCCACAGTTTGAGGCGTGTGTGGCTATATTTGTCTCTGATTAGCGTAATTCCAAGCTACCCATGGTTTTAAATTTCACCAATATAAGAAATCTACATATATGTATAATACGGAGCAGGCGGCCAAGTCACCGGCCACGCCATTCGTTCGTACAATCAAGTACAGTACCCCACCCTGTAGTGCCATCTGTTGACGGGATTCGCCTTCAAATTCGGGTTGGGAGACTTTTCCAAAGTCTTCGAAGAGATGACGCCACTTACCAGACCTGCCGTACCGTTTTGGGGTTCGTTTTTTGGTCTTGTTGTGGTGCCAAAGCGGCCAACAAAGTTTTAGTCGCGTCGACTGTGCCATTGTCCGCGTTTAAGCTAAAAAAAAAAAAAAAAACCGTGTCTACTAAGCCAGACAACTTTAAACCAAACGACGATTGGTTCTTAATTTCTAGGCCCCCAATGGGCCTCGAAATTGGCAGCCTGATACGATGGAAAGGCGCATTTATTTCCTAAATGTTCACTTCCAGAAACGAGTTGAATTGTTTTTAAGTGGGCGGTAACAATCGTTGCTTGCAACAATTTCCCAATGCACCGAGGTGAGTACCGAGGTGAATTGTTTCAAAGGATTAACTTAAACATGGGATTACTTGCTTACTGAATGCTGGATTTCTCAGTGATAGGGTTTTTTTTTTTTAGCCTTCAGTCAAACACACGCCAGCGACTTTTCCGGGGCTGCACCAAAGGGAGAATGTCACGGGGCGACGTTTTCGGGGAGGGAGAGGCGGGCAAGCGTGAGGGGTAGGAGTGGGGAATGGGGTTAAAGTAATTGTGGGAGCCATTCACATGTTGTACGATCTTCGGTTTAATAAATTTAAAGCCAAAGACCAAACACCTGGAGGGAGGCTGGGGGGTGCGCAGCATGCGCACGAGCACAATAGTATTACTTAATAATCTGAGCCCTACCAGATAAGTCGTTTAATATTATTATTTCTATTTTAGGCATCAAAATATTTTAAAGTTGGGCACGAATGTAATCTGCATCGTATTGAAATCTGACATAATAATAAATTCAAAAACTGTTTGGGCCTTATTTTCTAGGAGATGCAGTGTTTGTCTTTTTGGAGGTATCAATGGTTGTATTGGGGACAGCAGTAAGGTTGTCTTTGTAATTTAGTGATGTGGCGTCCATATACGTCAGCCTTACGTGCAACTGACTGTTAACGTTACTTAAGCCAAAATCTCATTGTTAACCACGGAGGGGAATTACCGTTGAAAGAAATTATTGAAAACTAGAAGCAAACGTGTGGTCACAAAAGCCCGAAAACTACTGGCCTTAATAACTAAGCAGCATGACCAAGGCTCGTGTCTTCCCCTACTAAGTCACGTATCCTATAAAATCCTTTTTAACCCTGTCGGGAACCTGCTCTTCCCCCCCCCCAACTTCTCTCTCTGCCCTCCCCCGATCTCTGTATATTCTGCCTCCATGAGGCTACGCTATTCCCTTCGACTCCTGCGTAACCCCCCACACAGATCCTCTTTTCCCTACTGGCCGTCTCTGTCCACCACTCTCTCCCCCACCCCCAACAATCATGGTAGCAAAATCTTCCAACCCTGAGCAATCTTTTCGGGAAATAGCAAGAAACTGCGGCTGGGGAAACACTATGCCAAATTAATTACAATTAAGCGTCACTACGCGTAAAACGTTTCACCTCCACATTACAGTACAATCTCTTTGCCACCAGATTACAGCAAGAGGAGGAATGCACCCACCCCCCCCCCCATCCCGAAAAAACGGGCCCAGCCACGTTGCGCCAGTCTCTTCTCTCTTAGGCAAGCTGGCCGCCAACCCCGATCCCTCCTTGCCACCACGTAGCACCAATCTCTTCCCACCCGATACAAACCCGCCCACCAAAAACCACTTGCACCACCGGCCACTCGGGGAGGGAGTAATACAAAAAAAATTATAAATACGCAGCAATTCGCCTATCCAGTATCCACCACCAGACGGCATTACCGAATATTTATGTCAGCCAAGTTCAGCAACCTCAATCGGCCTTAGTTTTGTCAATGCAATTATCTGCGGCGGCGGCAACAGATGGCACAGAGGTGTTTGCCTGGTCACCCGAACTAAGCCAGAACTAAGTTCGGGTATTGAATGGAGAATTTTTTTTTTATATTTGTGTTACTTTTCTCAAGTGTGTGCACCATATCTGAGTGATGACATTGAAGTACTTACCACACCGAGTGAATTTTACTTGGTCCATATTTCCTTGAAAACTACATTTTTCCGTGAAGACTGAAGGTACAATACTGTGCAAAAAAAAAAAACGACCGTTTTATAACGAGGAAGATGATCAGCTGTAACAATCAAACTCCCGCATCTAGTTTCATTGTTGTGGTTGGATGCATGGTCGCAATCGGCCAATAATCAAACTACGTTTCTAAGTTCATTGTTATGGCTTCCCCTTGTACGGCTTGCACTGACGATTTATTTCGAGTGTGGCATGTCAAAGATTCTAGGTTTTCCGTTTGACTTTCCCCAGATAAGTCGTCTCTCATCATCTACTATAGGATAGAAATTCCCAGAAGGGGTTTATCGCTCTTAATAAAAACTCGACTCGAGTTTTCATTGCTTCTGTAATAGTTTGTTTTTTTGGAAGACGAATAATGAGAGGCATCATTTGGACTAAATAAGTTGAACTAAAATGTGTCTTATTGTTCAAACCGATCTTTCGTGAGATACCTGCATGGGCATAATACCGGAGAATGGTCTTGGTGCCTGACGACAGAGGGAGGTCAGCCTCACTGCTAAAGGTAGCTGAACTGGGTAGTAACTGTGGCAAAAGTGTCTGCTCTACTTTCCGGTCAGGTTACTGTGACATACAAATCCAGGCTTTTCTGGACAGCGGGTCAACACAACAAGATTGTAGGTATCCTGGTTCTAATCCATTGGAAATTTCTGCATAAACTAGTTAAATATTGACAGCTGCTTCCCGCCCCACCACCTCATCCCCGTATTTTCACTTCTGAAACAAATTTCAACATTTATGCCAATGGTTTGCTTCTATTTTTCTTTGACCATTGTTGATGGAAATATTAATTTAATGACTCGTGTATCAAGGTGGTAATGTGCCAACACACTAATAGACGAAATAATAATCATACAAAATTCCATAGGCAACGGGACCCACCAAGTTTTTTGCCGCATAAAGTAGTGACAGCAGACCCAAAATGGCAGTCACCAAGTTTGTGGTCCAACCGTGTTCACTTGATCACCCACATGTTGAGTGTTTGAGTGTTGAGAAAGTCGATTGATCAGTGGGGGACGACAAATCTGGTGACAGCCATTTTGGCTCTGATATCACTACTTTATATGGCGAAAACTTGATTTTTTTCGGCCGTTATTCGGTTTTTGTATGATATCACAGTTTTCGCAGTCTGGTATCACTACATTATGTTGCGAAAGTTTGATGGATCCCTTTACGTTTATGGGGTTTTTGTATGATTTTACCCGTTTTCGTTATTTAATTGTTGTGCATTAGTGAAAGTATTGTTTGTGAGCGCCACATGAAAACGTTTATAGTTTCCTGAACAGCCTAAAGAAAATCTTAACTTTGGTGTAATAATGGTAGCTGATTAATTATATTTTCAATAAAGTGTCCTTTGTATTACATTTGGTCGCAAATGAGAAACAAGTGAGCACAATATTTTAGTTTTGAAGCTACGAATAAAGTTGCGAAAATAGCAAATAAAAAATGAAATTCATAAAAAAAAAAGTAATTCCAGTGAGAAAATTCAGGCACAAATCCGAAATATTTTGTCATCGAGAGACCCCAGACAACAGAAAAATCCGAGCATTTTACGATTAATTAGTGCTATGGATTAAGCAGGCCTTGAGAAAATGATAGCCCGATCCATAGCAGGGGTCCCAGAGATTATTAGGCTTCTTTAGCGGCTATGGCATAGATTTTGGCCTATGCAGGGCGTTAGGTCAAAATCTATGCCATAGCCGCTAAAGAAGCCTAATAATCTCTTACACTACTATGGTGGGCAGTGACTGGCTGGGAATTTGCCAGGGTTCTCTTCATAGCACCGACCAGATCACTTTCTTCAGCTACTAGACCAACTCAGGCATCGCTAGCCACGATGACCATAGAACCTAAAGAAATGAATTAAACTAGTGAAACGAAATTATCTGTAAATATTAGCCAAGTATTAAGAAAATTTAGGCACGCCTGTATTTCTTAGATTTTCCTGTTAATATTTACACCATATTTGACCTGACTAGACTTCTTGTTCTTTCTAGCTATCATCACGCAATATGATTTGTACTGATCTAAAATTTATTTTATTTCAAGATCGACAGCCATTGCATCTAGTGAACAATACCTTTTTTATTGGAAAAATGGAAACCAATTCCATTCTAAATTTGGGGTTTAGTAAACGTCTCTGTATTGTGTGGCGCGGCGGCATCAACGGCCACTGAACTGTAACTGAGGTTGGCGCTAATGACCTAGCTCTCGACATTCCATTAAGCCTCATTTTCCCCTACTGGGGACATTATTAATATTGTGCATTCGATTGGAGTCATCCTAAAAAAGTTAAAAGATGAACAGGAAATAACAAATTATAATGCCATTTGGAACCCTTACAATTGTTTAGCCCCCCAACCCGGCTACCTGTCCAATGCGACCGATTTTAGCCTTCTAATTTGAAATTCTAAAACTTTCCCAACTCCGAACTTCATACAAAGGGGTGAAGTTCACGGTCAGTCAGTCAATCCACTGTGCTGATCAGGTGATCCATTAAATACCGAGTCTAAACCACTAAATACCGAGAATCTATCTTGAGGTAACATTTAGTTTAAGAGGGGGTGACAAGTCTTCATAGTGCTATAGGTATGCTTAGAAAGTGGGCAGCAAAATTCAAGCCTTAAAACCTCTTAAAATCTTCCTCTAAAAAAAACACACTTAGTGGCTTGAACCCAACAGCTTTACCGAAAATCGGGCAGTTCTGCTGAGACACTGCTTGGCACAAGGCACACAACAGGCTCCGGCACGCAGGTGGTCATAAACAGTCATTTGTGGCACGAAAGCTAGCTAGTAATTATTGTGTGCGCGGCGTATCTTGAGTCCTGCAGTATTTTTTGAGCGGCTACGTCTTCCTGGAGGGGGCGGCTTTAATCGACGGCCGGCACTGTTTTTGTAACCATCTTGGATATCAACAAGGCACTCTGCTACCAAAAACGTACAATCGATTGTCTATGATCGTTCTGTGGCGAACTCAAGATAGGCCGCGGACACTTTAGTTTCTTGAAGAAAAAAGAAGAAATCAGCCAAACCTTTACAAGTTCAAATGATATGTTGTGTAGTCCGATATGCACAATCCTATGACGTAGACGAAAAGTAGACGAGAAATGCGGCGCTTTAAATCGTTACAAAAACAAGTGGCATGAAACGCCACTGCTTCAAAGAGTTTGTTGTGTGCATTTATAGTTATCTTTTGAAAGCTCTTTCTTCCCATCAAGCAGTATTTTCAGAATTATGCCTAGCATTCTTGGGTAATTTTCACTCATTACGATTTCTTTTCCAACTGGGATCCAAATGTGTTGAGCAAAGGCAGAAATAGAAGACACACAGGCCAAGCTTCTGTTCCCTGCCACTGCATGGCGTCTCAAAATCAACTCACTTAACTCTGTAACCTTGACCTCATTTTAGATAGTTGGAGCAGGTTTGCTGTTATAGTAAGGTGGCTGGGGCCCAAAATTGATCCACTTGTTCACTTGCTGCAAAAAGCATGACGTTTGGTACGGATGCACATGAAGGGTAACTGAAAAAAATAGCATTGATAGCAGGTTTTAAAATGGCCTGGGACGGGGCCTGGCCGGAGCCGCCCGGGGAGAGTTTTTTCCCCCCAAACTACTTTTTTTTGTCTGTAACTCCTTAACTGAAGACAAATCAAAAGCGTAATGTGAAGCAAAAACGCTCAGCAAACACTTCTGGACAGGAAAGATGATAAACATCTTTTATGTAAAAGCAAGCCTTGAACCCCAAAATCATATTTAACCCTTAATTCGTGAGAACACGCCTTTTTTTCAATTGTTATGGTGACTTTCATGTTTAAACTGCTCTTGCGAGTCCTCTTGTATTGACGGGTGTTCAGTGGTAGTTGATGTTATGGCTTGGCATGTAAAAATGACGCTGGTTATTTGGTTCCATTGGGTTTTTATTGCGGTGGAGGTTGCAATTTTATGCTCGCCCGACTTACACACGGAATAACCCTTGCGGTTTTACATTGGCGGTTG
>JAHWFP010115964.1:0-26473 GCA_023313725.1 Lithobius niger | reverse complement strand
TTTGTTGCCTAACTTGGCGCGACACACTAGCGTGTGTCTAGATGTTGTTGGCGATAAGGTTAAGCCAGTTGCTGCCTTAGCTGGAATTTCGCGCTTCGATGTTTTACAACCTCGACAATTGAATTGATGTTATGTTTGTTGCCTAACTTGGCGCGACACACTAGCGTGTGTCTAGATGTTGCTGAACACTGCTATTATTGCTCGTAAAATCAATATTTGAATTGAATTGAATATTTCCAGTACGCTATGTTTTTCTTTTTCTTTTAGCAAACTATTTACTCGAAAGTAAAACTTACAGAATGTGATGTGGGGAAAGGGAAGCATTGATTGTTATGGCATTATGTAACCATTTTTGATATAATGCATCGACAGTCTTTTTAAAGGTTCAGTGAAGCGAGCATCTCAATACAACAAAACACCACAGTCTGTGTTGGAGTATTGGTGTAATTTGCACGAAATTAACTGTTTTCTCAATAGTCGTTGTGATGTCAGGAGTATATAATTTTTTTTCTTGTTAAAGATACACAATTTAGTGGCAAGTTGTAGGACATAAACGATGAACATCACTATGCTCTTTGTTTGTTTTTTCTTATTTTTTTAAAATGGGTTGTTAGTCATTACCCAAGTAACAATTTTTCTTGGCCCAATATTGGCCTTTTATTTGTAATATTGTTTAGAATGTTGGACACATATTGATTACATCATTGGGACTATATTGGGGTGGCTAAATTTTTCATTGGCTTACAATATTGGTGTGAGGAGATTGCATCGACATTGGCTTATTGTAGTAACTTGAGAAAGGTAAACACTGCCTTACGGTACAACTCAAATATTGCGCTGCAATATAGGCATATGCTAACTGTTTTTATTGGTTCAATATTTCTTGGATTGTAGGCGAAATATTGGTTACAACAATGGACCTATATTGGGTGGCTATATTTTTCATTGGCTTACGATATTGGCGTGAGAAGATTGCACCATCATTGGATTATTGTTGTACACTATGAAAGCTAAACATTGCCTTAGAGTATAGCTCTAATATTGGGCTGCAATATAGGCGTATGCTAACTGTTTTTGTTGACCTAATAATTTCTTGGATTGTAGGCGAAATATTGGTTACAAAAATGGACCTATATTGGGTGGCTACATATTTCATCGGCTTACGATATTGGCGTGAGAAGATTGCAGCAACATTGGCTTATTGTTGTAAACTATGAAGGCGAAACATTGCCTTACAGTATAGCTCTAATATTGGGCTGCAATATAGGCATATGCTAACTGTTTTTATTGACCCAATATTTCTTGGATTGTAGGCGAAATATTGGTTACAAAAATGGACCTATATTGAGTGGCTACATTTTTCATTGGCTTACGATATTGGCATGAGAAGATTGCGCCATCATTGGCTTATTGTTGTAAAATATGAAGGCTAAACATTGCCTTGGTACAGCATAGCTCAAATATTGGGCTACAAAGTAGGCATACCCCGTTGGTTTTATTAACCCAATATTTGCTAGATTTGCTTCATCGAAAAAATCAGTGAGAATATTGGCCCAATCTCACAGCACCAATAAGAAGTATTTAATCAATATGGCGATCAATTAGCCAAAATTGACATGCAATCCGAACACCAACTTACAAAACAGGCTGAACTTTAGCCACCACTATGAAGTTGTCAACCAAATGAATGTTTATTATTACATTCATCCTGCATTCGGATTGCTGGTCTAATAATTAAGAGATCAGGCATATCCATCTACCCATCGAACCGCTACATGTTAACGGTTATGGGTTTGGAATTTCTATTTAATCATTTCAGCCAAATTACGCAAAGTGTGCGAACATTTTAAACAATTAATTGACCGTAATGGTTTCAAATTTTAAGAACCAGTTTTTACCCTATAAACATGTGTAAGTAATTTAGGAAGTGTAATTACAACACGTTTACTGCAACATAATCCAGCATTACAGAAATAATTTTTGTTGGCTAATATTATTGGGCCATTCTTAGTTTTTTATCGGCAGACTTGAGTTTTGATTCCATCATGGTCCTACGACTGAATAATGCAATTTTACGACTGAATAATGCAACGTTTTTACTGTTTTGGTCTGGACTAGATATTATCTGCAAATATCCGTGCAGTACCGTCCGCATGTTGGCAACACAGGTGGCGGGATATGTAATCCATTCATTGGCTGTTACATTGGCCGAATATTGGATTTGAATCGGTAAACTTGAGTAATGTTTCCATCATGGTGCCTATGTTGGCCAAATGCCCATATAATCTACATTTACTGGTTTACTGGACCAATAGTAGTTTTATATTGGCAAAATTTTACATTATTTCCAATATGAGGATTAAATTGAATAAATGTTGGCTTATTACTGTTGTATAATTTGTGTTAACACCCACATTCGTCCAATATTGGTACATAATTGCATATCTGCAGAAAGTTAAGCATCATTAAGCCAACTAAGCCAAGCTGTTAAGCCAAGCGAAGCCGTGTTAAGCCAAGCTAAGCCGTGTTACGCCAAGCTACGACGTGTTATTTCCGATCACGGAATCCTATATATTTTTACATAAATCAATAGTTTTAATATTGACTTTCATTGTGCCACCAACACTGGTAGATAATTGTGTACCTGTGGAAAGCATTACTAAGCTAACATAAGTCCATAATGTGTTATTTCTGATCATGGAATCCTACATTTTTTCAATAAAAGTGTGATATTGAGTAAATCAGTAGTTTTAATAATATTAGCTTTCATTGTGTCACCAATACTGGTACATACTGTGGATATTTGCGCATCATTGCACCAACATAAGGCCATTATGTGTTATTTTCGATCACGGAATCCTACGTTTTTCCAATAAATGGGCGATATTGTGTAAATCGATAGTTTTAATATTGGCTTTTGATGCCTCGCCAATATTGGTACATAATTGCATACGTAGGGAAATATATGCATCATTGAGCCCACATAAGGCCATTATGTGCTATTTCCGATCACGGAATCCTACATTTTTCCAATAATGTGGTGATATTGGTTAAATCGATAGTTTTAATATGGGATTTCAATGTGTTACGAATACTGGTGCATGATTGTGTACTTGTGGATATTTAAGCATCACCAAGTCAACATAAGGCCTTTATGTATTGTTTCCGATCATAGAGTCCCACATTTCTCCAATAGAGGGGCGATATTGGGTAAATCGATAGTTTTAATATTGGCTTTTCCTGCGTCGCCAATATTGCTACGCAATTGCATACCTACTGGAGTTTAAGCATCATTCAGTCAACATAAGGCCATTATGTGTTAGTTCTGATCACAAATGTCATATTTCTACAATAAAGGGGCGATATTGGGTAAATTGATGTCTTTTGCTGTGTCGCCAATATTGGTACGTAATTGTATACCTGCAGGAATACCTGCATCATTGAGTCAACATAAGGCCATTATGTGTTAGTTCTGATCACAAATGCCATATTTCTACAATAAAGAGGCGATATTGGGTAGACGATACTTTTAATATAGGCTGTAGCTGCATTGCCAATATTGATACATAATTGCCTACCTGCAGAAATTAAGCAACATTGCGCCAACCCAAGGCCATTATGTATTTTTTTCCGAACACAGAATCCAATATTTCACCAATAAAGAGGGGATATTGGGTAAATTGATAGTTTTAATATTGGCTTTTACTGCGTCGCTAATATTGGTACAAAATTACATATCTGCGAAGCATCATGAAGCCGACATAAGACTATTATGTGTTATTTTTATGACAGAAACCTAATTTTTCCAATAAAGGGGTGATATTGGGTAAATCGATAGTTTTCATTGTGTCACCAATACTGGTACATAATTGTGTACCTGTGGAAATTTAAGCACCACTAAGCCAACATAAGGCCATTGTGTGTTGTTTCTGATCATAGAATCCCATATTTCTCCAATAAAGTGGCGATATTGGTTAAATCGATTGTTTTAATATTGGATCTTCCTTCGTCGCCAATATTGGTGCATAATTGCATACCTGCAGAATTTAAGCATCATTAAGTCAACATAAGGCCATTATGTGTTATGTCCGATCACAAATCTCATATTTCTACAATAAAGGGGCGATATTGGGTAGACGGTACTTTTAATATAGGCTTTAGCTGTATTATATATTCAATATTGATACATAATTGCCTACCTGCGGAAATTTCAGCAACATTGACCCAACCTAAGGCCATTATGTATTTTTTCCGAAGACAGAATCTCATATTTCGCTAATAAAGGGGCGATATTGGGTAAATAGATAGTTTTAATATTGTATTTCACTGCGTTGCCAATATTGGTACATAATTACTTACCTGCGAAAATTTAAGCATCATTAACCCACATAAGACTAATACGTCTTTTTTATTATCACGAAATCCTATATTTTTCCAGTAAAGGGGTGATATTGGTTAAATCAATAGTTTTAATATTGGCTTTCATTCCGTCACTGATACTGGTGCGTAATTGTGTACCTGTGGAAATTTAAGCAACACTGATCCAACATAAAGCCATTATGTGTTATTTCTGATCACAAAATCATATATTTCTTCAATAAATGTGCGATATTGGTTAAATCGATAGTTTTAATATGGACTTTCATTGTGTTGCCAACATCGGTGCATAAGTGCGTACCCGTGGACATTTTTGAGCCAACATAAAGCCATTATGTGTTATTTATGATCACGGAATACTATATTTATTCAATAAAAGTTGGATATTGAGTAACTCGATAGTTTTAATATTGGCTTTCATTGCGTCAACAATATTGGTACATGACTGGGCACCTGTGAAATTTAAAGTATCATTGTGCCAACGTAAGGCCATTACATATTATTTGTGATCGGGAGTCCTATATTTTTCTAATAAAGGAGCGATATAAGTAAATTGACAGTTTTATTATTGGATTTCATTTCGTCGCTAATAGTGGTACATAATTGCATAACAGTGGAAATTTACGCCTCATTGAGCCAACATAAAGCCATTGCACGTTATTTCCAATCATGGAATCCTACATCTTTCCAATAAAGGTGTGAGATTGGGTAAATCGATATTTTAATATTGGCTTTTATTGTGTCACCAATATTGGTACAAACTTGCATACCTGTGATAATTTAAGTATCATTGCACAAACATAATGCCATTATATATTATTTTTGATCATGTAATTCAATATTTTTCTAATAACGGTGCAATATTGATTAAATCGATAGTTTTATTATTGGCTTTCATTGTGTCACCAATATCGGCACATAATTACGTATTGTGGAAATGTACACCTCATTGAGCCAACATAAGGGCATTATATGCTGTTTCCGATCACCAAATTCTGTTTTTTTTTAAATAAATGTACGATGTTGGTAAATTGATAGTCTTAATATTGGCTTTCATTGTGTCATCAATATTGGTACATAATTGCGTACCTGCGGAAAATTAAGCATCATTGAGCCAACATAAGGCCATTATGTGTGATTTCCAATCACTAAATTATGCATTTTTCAAATAAAGGCACGATGTTAGGTAAATTAACCGTTTTAATATTGCCTTTCATTGTGTAATCATTAAAGGTACAAAATTGCGTTCCTGCGAAAAATTAAGCAGCATTGAGTCAACATGAGGCCATTATATGTGTTATTTCCGATCACTAAATTATGTTTCTTTGCAATAAACGTGTAATGTTGGGTAAATTGACAGTTTTAATATTGGCTTTCATTGTCTCATCAATATTGGTATGTAATTGCGTATCTGTGGAAAATTAAGCATCATTGTACCAACATAAGGCCATTATGTGTTATTACTGATCGTGGAATCCTATATTTTCCCAATAAAGCTGCGATATTGGGTAAATCGGTAGTTTTAATATTGGCTTTTATTTGTGTTGACAATATTGGTACATAATTGCGTGCATGTGGAAATTTAAGCATCATTGTGCCAATATAAGGGCAATATGTGTTATTCCTATCACGGAATGCTACATTTTTCCAATAAAGGGGAGATATTGGGTATATACCCAGTAATAAACCAACGTAAAGTACGTCGGCCAATCATGGGCCAAGGACAATTGCTGCTTGGGTAGGCACCAGTACAAAAAAAAATCCTAAACTGGACGGGTGCAATTTTCTGTCTGTGTTTGTGCGCATTTTGTAGGGAATATGTTTGTTCATGTGGTATATAAAATATAAATTATTATTATACATTTTTGTTATTCTTTGCAGTTCAACATCGTCATAATCAAGTACTGGACGAAAGATAATTGAGAGTTGTTCTTCTATTTTGTTTCTCTTACCCATCTCTAACGTCACAAAATGATCAGGAACGCCTGGGTGACGCAAGAATTAATTGTACTTATCGTAACCATCACAGTAATTGCTGCTCAACCCCGAGGAGGTAAACAATTAATAAACTGCATCGATGTTATAATCAATAGACTTATTTTGGTGTTCTATGGGCTCAGAGCTGTAGAAATTTTGCGTGTTCGAAACATAGCCCCTGAAGGATTCTCGCCAAGGTTTCACAGTTTAAAAGTCGTAGTATCAAATGACTGAATGATTCAGTTGTATGGTACAGTTTGAATGTTTTTCCCCTGTAACCAGGTTATACTGTACATCATCCTTACCATGATTATAACTTAGCCTGAACACAGTTATACTCTCCTGTGAATCATGGTTATGACTTAGTTTTCTCATAGGACTTTCTTTTAAACCATGGTTGCCATGGTAAAACTATCCAACTTTACTGCAGGTCTCGCTAAACCATTGCTCCATTTTTGCTGGAATTATTTTAATGGTTAAAAAAAAGACATGAAGGAAAAAAACTTGCACTGCTCAGTTGTGTACTGACCTCCATCTATTAAATACCGGCGCTGTCCACGCTAGGTTTTACGTCCGAAAATGTTAAGCTGTGTTAAACTGGACAGACAGACGAGTTCCAGTTTTTTTTTATCGCCTTTTTGTTTTCGACAGATGCTTTATAACAGCTAAACTCCTTCGTTTTGAGATTACTGGTTGAATCTAGCATGTGAGCATTAATGAAGTTTAAAAAAAATCAGTGAGTGGAGGTAAAAATGTACCAACTCTTCACTTGCAGTTTCCCTCGCAATTAAAAGTACTTATTAATTTTGCTAAGAAGTAAACCATGTGGTTAACTTGAAAATAAAACAAGAACACGTGAAAAGTAGCAGCCAAAGTCGTCGTTGAACCACAGAAGTAGGAGACTACCATCGTGCTGGTGCAGAGTTACGTCAGTTGGACTAATCCACTATGCGAGCAGGCGATGGGTGTAATTTGTTTAAGAAGGGAACCCATTTTTACCATTTTGTAGTGCTCAATATTTTAATGATTAACCCTATACCGCCCATGCTAACCTGGGTGTTTAAGGAGGTAGGTCGTGGGATTCGAATAACCGTTCACTTGGTTTGTAATCGGGGATGCTGACCACTGGAGCGTGCTTGGTCACCTTTCTCGAGGTCCCCGGGGCGACACTGAGAAAGGAAGACAAATTAAATAAGTCGAAGGACGAAAAGTGAGATTGATTTATCTTATAATAATTCCATGGAAACACGACTAAAGTGAACAAAGATCCACCGAGTTGTTACTGTCTTCACCTACGATCCAAGATGATGTGGGATTGAAACAGACCCCCTCTGCGCGTACGTCTTGTGTAGAAAGGGCTAACATTGAGTGATCGATTAGAGACAAAAACCATGGTGGAAACTATTTCGAATGAGAAATAATATCACTATTTTAAATGCAGAAAATTGGTTTATCGCTTTACCATTCTGCGGCGTTTATGTGATGTAATATAATCGAAGCAAGGATCAGGAAATAAACTTTACGAATAATTACTACCTGTTGTTAATTTTGCAGTGCAAAAAAAATAATTTTCTGAACTATTTTCAGGTGTGATACATGAGTATAAAACATCAAAGAAACGAACATTTCGTAATTAGTTCAGAAGGTTGTGTAGGGAGTCTTTCGTCTAAACAAGATTTTTTTATAATTTAGTTCAGCCTTATCATCCGAAGTAAACTAACCGATTCAGTATAAACTTCAATAATTTTGTGGTTGATGTGTTAGCCAGTGGTCTAGAAGGTCGTTTCAAACATGACGGTTCGTTGTGTGCCAGAAGGATTGATAATCATGACTTTTTTAATTGTATGTATTGATTTTACTGTGACCAAGGGAAACATATTTTTCCCGAAATTAAATTGAGTTCCTGTGGTCCTATTGCCTACCAGGAGGGTGCCTTTTAAATTGACTAACCGATTCAATTTCAATCTTTCCAGCTGATAGAAGGTGATAGCTTAGAATTTGAATTGTAAAGCCTCTAACTATGGCATGCCCGAAAGTCCGTTCAGAGTATGCCAAAATTAGACCCTATAGCTGTTTAAACAGCCGGGTAGCCTACTCTGATCATCTGACACAAACTTCCCATTGTGTCGTTTCGAATTCCTAGTCAAATTGTGATCAGCAATTGCAACTTGGGAAGTTCCGCCATTTCTCAGCTAATCATGAAACCAGATAACTTCAAAGTAAAACAACTTATTAATGCCAAGATTTGGAGAAGTGATACAGTTAATATATACTCTATTTTTCCTTGCACTCTGGGGAGTGTAGTGAGTAGTTGACGATGCTGCATGTGTTGTGGGTCTAGTGAGTCTAGTGTCTAGTGGGTCTAGTGAGTCTAGTGAGTCTATACTGTCTAGTGAATCTAGTAGACGGTGCCACGTGTGTAGTGGGTCTAGTGAGTCTAGTGTCTAGTGAGAGTGGACAGTACCACATGTGTTGAGAGTCTAGTGAGTCTAGTGGACGGTGTCACATGTGTAGTGAGTCTAGTGTCAAGTGAGAGTGGACAGTGCCACATTTGTTGAGGGTCTAGTGAGTCTAGTGACTAGTGATTCTAGTGGACGGTGTCACATGTGTAGTGAGTTTAGTGACGAGTGAGAGTGGACGGTGCCATGTGTGTATCGGGTCTAGTGAGTCTAGCATCTAGTGTGTCTAGTAGGTCTATGAGTCTATTAGGTCTATGAGTCTAGTAGGTCTAGTGAGTGTAGTCTCTAGTGGGTCTATGAGTAGCGGGTTTAGTGAGTCTAGTGTCTAGCGAGTCTAGTGGACGGTGCCACCAATAGTTGTGTACTGGGACTAGCGAGTCTAGCGCTAGTGAAAGTAGTGGGTTTATGAGTCTAGTAGTCTAGTGAGTCTAGTGTTTAGTGGGTCTATGAGTCAGGTGGGTCTGGTGAGTCTAGTGTCTAGTAAATCTAGTGGACGGTGCTACATGTATTGTTTGAGTAGGGCTAGTGAGTCTGTTGGTCTAGTGAGTCTAGTGGACAGTGCCACCTATATTGTGTACTGAGGTCAATATTTCAGTCATTAGTCCTAAAATTTGCATATGCAAACATTGCAATCTTAAGGGAAAATTAGGCCCAGTACGCAAAGTAATTTTTATGTCTGGCATGGGAGAGATCACAAAATAACAAGTAAACCTTCTGTCCACTGTAGATGCAATCGCCTGAACTAACATGTTAACATGTTAGTAGGTGGTTCCTGGAGTCTTTAACCCTTTTAATCCCATCCAGAACCTCCTTGAGTAAAGGCATAAATGCTCTGCAACAAGGCGATACAAATAGAAGGCTTGTTAGGTGGCGCCATCAGTTGACAGACTTAGGAAATTTGTCGGTTAGTTTGTAGTTCGCTGCTTGGTTTTGAGATGTTATTTTCCTTTGGCGTGGTTTGTTACACCTTTACTGTACGAGACACTGTCCTATTCCTATTTTGAATTAATAAACCCAACTGTAGTCATCTAATACGTTGTGTTGATACACATTTAGTCGCCCTTCCCCACTACACCCTATTAAAACATGGAAGTGGAGCCGATCACAGTCTGAAGCAACTAAAAACGTTGCAACGACAGTAAGCCTATAGCAATTCATTACAATGGTATTGGAGACAAACTTTGAAATAAGTAAATTACTAAACTGAAGAGCGAATCAGCTTCTTTTTTCCTCTACTGTGAAGACGCTGTGCTCCAACAGTACACAGCACTGTGTACCAGCTCAGCCGAATTGTGTACTGACAAAACATAGGTTGTTCTGTCAGCACACACTTATGACAGAGCCAGTGTACGACCAATACACACCGGGGGCTGAGTTGGTACACGTGATGAGTACTTACTGTTAATACACAGTCTTCATGCCGTCAGATTTGCTTTTTTAAGCGTTGAAATGTTACTAGCTTATTCCTGAGGCAGTATTAGTACGAACAGATAAATTCGGCATAAATGAACACTGAACGAGTTAAATTTTTCTACAATTTATTCATAAAAACACCAAACCACATACTTAGTGTTTATACCTTTGCTAACACGAAGAATAGTCCCGTGATAGAACCCCACCAAGTAATTGCCAAAAAATGTGTGATATCAGCTCTCCAGTGACGCTCACCAAATTTATCATCCCGATCCTGATCACTCGATCTGACCTTCACTTTAGGAGTGTTTAGTTAAGTTTAAGTGATCTGGGTTCGGAACACAACTTGGTGGCAGCCGTTGGAGCACTAATTTCACTACTTTTTTTTAGCGAAACGTTGGTGGACCTCTTTACCCTTGTGAGGTTTTGGTATGATAAACAAACTACACACAAATTGTAGTTTTGGGGTCAGGTAGCAGAACAAGGAAATTTGAACTTATGAAGACTTTGACTCACGGTAGTTTCATTTCTTTTGTTTTTACTGATCACGGAATCTGCATTTTGTAATTCACTGTCTCGCCAATAAAGCTTGTTTGTGTTTGTGTTTCTCCGCAAAGAATGGTTTCATTCGAATGACTTCACTCGAATTTCAAACCAAAATGGCAACTCATCCACTAGTATAGCGATGAGTCATTGAACCTGAACCTTAAGTTTACATTAGTGATATTGATTCTAAGGGTTCAACAACAGGGTTCGAAGGGTTCATGCCTCCCATCTTTTCCCTAATGAGATTTATTTTTTTTCCGATTTACACTTATTTTATACTGATTTATGCTAATTTTATGGGTTTTATGCTGATTATCGTGGATTTGCAGACTTGAGTAGCGGTTCAGATTCATATGAATCTTGTCCGATTCGCGGATTTCTATGGATTTGTGCTAATTTGCATGGGTTTTCAATGTTTTGCAGACCTGTAGATTGCATGTGATTTTTTAGGTTTCATGTAGATTTTTATTTAAATAAGAGATTAAAGCAACGAAATTTCATAAGTTCAGGAGTTAGCATAAGATTTCTTTCTTCTAAATAAGAATTATTTTTTCAGTTTGTATATTTGAGTCTTATCACCCAAAGCAATCTAAGTAAGTAGTTTTGAATCTTCCCCTTATTTTAGTAGCCGACAGAAGTCTTGTAAGGGGTTGCGTTTATAGCTCATGATTAGTACTGGAAAACCTTCGGTCATGGCAGGCCCGAAAGAGTTGTCAGAGTACACCAAAATTACACCCAATTGCTGTTTAAATAGCTGAGTAGCCTACCCTGAACGTCACGCTGAAGCTTACTTCGTGTCATTTTGAGTTACTAATCAAATTCTGAAAGTAAAAATTCAAAAAGTGGCTTGGCTCACAAGTTGACATGATTCGCAAAGTTAGTTACAAATTTGCCATTGAATAACGTTTTGTTTTACATTTTCTGCCAGATTCAACCCTTTTTGTACCCTTATTTACCTTTATGTACCCCTTTTGTATCATTATGCACCCTTATGTACCCATTTGAATCTTATTTACCTTTATGTACCCCTTTTGTATCCTTATCCACCCTTACGGACCCTTTTAAACCCTTATTTTCCTTTATGAACCCGTACGTACCCTTATTTAGCGTTATATAACCAAATGTACTTTTTTTAAACCTTATATAAAAGTGATAAATAAATGCAGATGCAAACCTGCTTGAGTTGCCTTTTGGACTTAAATGTCAGATTGCCTGACCGGGAATTGAACCCACGACCTATGAGACCAAGGGCCGACATCCTACCGCTCAGCCATACTGACACGGTTTATTGGATATTGGTTTGTGTATCTATCTTGATTTATTAATTTATTTACCCTTTATTTAATCTTACACCAAAGAAACTTTCAAATGAACAGTTTCATCCATTTATAGACTCGCGTAAATAAGTTATTCAAAGTAAAAAATTGGTAATATCTCGTGCATGTTTTCGTTTTCGTTTTCGTTTTTCTGACTTTCTCAACGTTTATGACAGTTAATAACAAATAATTCGTGGAGTAACTATGAGTGTTACAGTGACCGTATTCTTACACTAATTTTGCTTATAATTTCAGATGCATGTGTTCATAGTAGCGACTGTCCTGGTTACTCCAGTTGTGAGAAAGGTTACTGTGAATGCTATTACGGCGGAGCAATTTATGAAGGTGGAAAATTGATCAAGTGTACTTCATTCAGTAAGTCTGTTATGAAAAGAGCCTAACCACATAATAGCCGTTGTATGTACCTTTGTATGTCCCGTACATTCATCTGAAATTATTCATCTCTACGGGGATGAGATTCAGATTCAGATTTAATTTAATCAGAGTTTAAAAACCTATACAGTCATACAATCTACTATAAGAACTTATGCTAAACTTAACCTAGGCAGCCATATTGATAACACATAGACCCAGTACACACATTTTGACGACTTCCTACCAAAACGCCTGGTAAGCTTACAGAAGCATACCACCTGCCGCAGAACAGAGTTATCAGAAATGTGGGTGGGACGAGTATGACGAGGTACAACAATCTTCCGCACATTCATCTGAAATCATTCACGTTTACTCGGAGGAGTAGGGTAGGTGCGACAATGTCCAATACATTCATCTGAAATCATTCACGTTTACGCGGATGAGTATCGTAAGGTGCGACAATGTCCCATACATTCATCTGAAATCATTCACGTTTACGCAGACGAGTATGGTGAGGTGCAGCAATGTCCCGTACATTCATCTGAAATCATTCATGTTTACGCGGATGAATACGGTAAGGTGCAACAATGTCCCATACATTCATCTGAAATCATTCAAGTTTATGCAGACGAGTATGGTGAGGTGCAACAATGTTCCGTACATTCATCTGAAATCATTCACGTTTACGCGGATGAGTATGGTGAGGTGCGACTATGTCCCATACATTCATCTGAAATCATTCAAGTTTACGCAGACGAGTATGGTGAGATGCAACAATGTCCCGTACATTCATCTGAAATCTTTCACGTTTACGCGGATGAGTATGATGAGGTGCGACTATGTCCCATACATTCATCTGAAATCATTCAAGTTTACGCAGACGAGTATGGTGAGATGCAACAATGTCCCGTACATTCATCTGAAATCTTTCACGTTTATGCGGACGAGTATGGTGAGGTGCAGCAATGTCCCGTACATTCATCTGAAATCATTCACGTTTACGCGGACGAGTATGGTGAGGTGCGACAATGTCCTGAAATCTGAAACTTAGCTGAAATCATTCACGTTAACGTGGATGAGTAGTCTGAAGTGCAACATTGGCGCCTAACATTCATCTGATATCATTTACGTTAACGCAGACGAGTGTAATGAGGTGCATCAATGTCCTGTGCATTTATCTGAAAGCCTTCATCGTTTATGCGGACGAGTATGGTGAGGCGCGACAGTGTCCCGTGCATTCATCTGAAATCATTCACGTTAACGCGGACGCATATGGTGAGGTGCGACAAACAACAAGCACGGTTTCAAATTAAGTAAACGGTTAGTTAAATATTTACGGTTGCAGACAAACGTTTCAAACTATTCTCCAATGACTTTAATTTAAAGTTTTGATGTTTTCATCGACTTGAAGCGTTACAGCCTACAAAAATAAGTCACCTTCCTTTAATAATGCGGTAGTGTTCGCCACTATGCTTTTTAGTGGCGTCGCCTCCATCGCAAACCCTCTCAAATTACCGGTTGTTTTAGAGAGCTTTTATTTGTAACCAATCACAATTTAACGAGCTGAAAAACAAAATAGTTAATAAAATTTAACGATTAAACAAAACTCCTCTTGATTTCAAAATGAAGCTGGTTATTATTAGAATTAGTTCGGGTGCACTTGACAAGGCAAATCATCATGCCAGATTCTTGCAGGATATTAAAGTAGCAATTTTTGAGAAAAAATAAGCTAAGAGCAGGGACATCTATATGGAACAGATTAAAAAAAAAAGGTGTTTTTGTATTTTATCAAACCAGGAGTACAAAATTCGTAGGAACTCTTCTATCATTTTCAGCCTAAATTCTACAAGTTATAATGAATTATAAACTTTACGCCAAATACACAATTTTATAATTTTGTGGAATAGTTTAACAGAGTTGTCGGTCTTAAAATATTTTTTGGCGGCGGTATTTGTCAGTTTTTTCTCGTCAATTTCTTTGATAAGTAATCAGCTACACGAATCGTAAAATAAGTATAAAGCGAAGTCAAGTTTCTTCCTTTTTAATTACTAGCGAGAAAGGGAATGAGGGCAAATACGCTACTGTAATTGGATTTTTTTGCATGTTTGTCTGTGCGTATGTCTGTCTGTTTGGGACACGATAACGTTCGCAGTTGGTCTCTGATCTGGTTGACATTTCATGACAAAGTAGCTTCCGTACATGAAGTGCATGAGTTCAAAGATGAAATTCGTCACTCAAATTTTCTTTTTGTAGTCTGGTGGATGGCTAAGCCGAATTTTAGTAGCGGCCGTAAGGCAGCCATAGCTATAAGGCTAGCAAACCCGACCACAACATGGTCAACACAAAGCCATTTGTTAACACACCAAAATAATAAATGGTAAATAACAAAAAACAATATACTTCAAGTTTCACACGTTTTGAAACAAGCAGTCGCTTGTTTTATCATTTTTACAGCAAATCACACGTCGCGTGGTGGCAAAGCCATCCTGATGCTCAATAACGATAAAGGTACTCATAAAAAAGAACGGCAATGGACTCATTCCCTTGCTTTGCTGTGCGTTTACATTGTTCGTATTGGTGGGTTCACTTGCTTCATATTTAGGAATTGCTTATAAGATGGAAAAGAGAATACAGGAAAAATAGCCCCCCCTTGCTCGACCGAGTTAAGTCACAACCAGACAGAAGAAATTTCGTGCAAAGTGGCGCGTTACTGCGTGCTAACAAGGCCAATATTACAGCGCTGAAATAGTTAGATTGGTGTTTATTGAATGATTTTGACATCTTCGGTACACCATCTTGCGTCGCAGTGCAGTTGCCGACAGCCAGTCTGGTCACGGCTTAACTGTGATGATCAGAACTTGTGCCTAATCTGTACTTCAAGCGCTGATGTATAATAAAATAATTAAATTTTTAAAACAAAAGCAAACTCGTTTAAAATAATTGGTAAAGTTTAAATGAACGGATGTCAAGCCAGGAAAGGATGACGAACGTTTTTCCTGCGTGGTTAAACGCCATGATAACTTTGCTTTAGCTAAGTCCATGTGAAACCTTACTGCTCTGTTCAATATTTAGACAAGTCCGTAAAATTGATGAAACGTTATCGATACTTAGCTAAAGGACATCACTGAAAGAAAAAAATAATCGTCATGTAGGCCCTTATCATCAATAAATAAGGTGATGAACTGATAGCAGACAACTTGACTGACGAATATGCTACTTAAAAATTAAACAAACAAAAAGAAGTTGAGTGTGAGTCAGATGTGTGTGTGTGTGTGTTTGGCAACATTGGACCCTACTCCACACAACCTAAAGCAAAAGCAACCAAAAGCAAATCCATACATTATTTTAACTGTTGACTTGTCGGAAATTCTGAAGTTTCACTCTAATTTGATGTACAATTCCGGTAAAAAAAACAAAAAAAAAACGCTTTCGTTATACGGAGGAAGTTGCAGGATTAATGTACGTGACTCTGAACGAAAATGTTGATATCTCGAAAACTACTGGACAGAATTGAATGAAACAAAAACTGGGTTGCTTATTATATCAGCTATATTTCTATATGTATTACATGTAATGGTAAGTAGCCAAATATAATTGGCCGTGGCAGCAGCACGAGTTGATAACTAATAATATATCTTAGAAATTACTGGATAGAATTGAATCAAACAAAAACTGGATTAATTGTTATGATATATGCTATATTTCTATACGTATAACATGCAATATTCAGCAGAAAAATATAATATGCAATTCAGTTTTTTGTTTCATGAAAAACCTTCCACTGGTTTACGAGATTTCATCAGATATCATTAAGTTTTTCTCGCTCGGCCAATTATTTTCAATCAGTTAACGTAGTATTTAATAAGGGTAGAAATACAGTAGACGGTCTAATAAGTAGTTCAGTTTTTGTTTCATGAAAATCCGTCCAATAGTTTTATAGATAAGTGATTTTCTCCATGGTTGTTATTACGACTCTCGATATAACGAAAAAAAGCTTTTTTTTTACCAGAACTGTACACTGTACTGAAAACTAGCGCGATAGAACAATAAATAGCCCGTTCTTACCTTTTTTTTGATGAGCAGGGTCGTTTTGCTGTTTTAGTTACTTAATTTTAGTGACGTGTGTAAAGGCTGAATACAGAAGTGTAGTTTCTCGTGTACTAAACGTGAAAGAAACGTTATCACGTCGTTTCACCTTACATGATTACTTTGTACGACGTGACCTTTCCTGTTCAGCCTCAGTTCAATTAAACCAAACCAATGGCATTAAACTAGTTCGTTTTTTCTTGTTTCAAATTCGTGATTCTTCGGCATACCATGAATCCAAAGCAAGCATTTATACCAAATTTGGTTTACAATTAATAAGGAAAACAGCAGAGATCAGTTTTGGCTTTAGTATGGGAAACCATTATTAAACTAGTTCAGATAATAGAAGAGATTTTGTTAGGGACACTTGAGACCATGGTGACTAATTACGATAATTCGTAATAAACATAATGCATCCTCGTAACGTACCTCAAATAGCGCAAGAATTTTTTTATTCTATCTATCAATCTATGTATCTATTTCGCTTAGCCAAAGTTTTGGGATGCGGACGTAGAGACGCGGTCATTCGCAAGGCAGGTAACAATGAAAGAGGACGAGTGGTTCATTCTTGGCACGGTAGCAAAGAAAAAGTGTGAGCGGCCGGCAATGTGAAGAGCACTGTCGATGCCCTATAACAATCAGTAATCACGTTTGCTGCAGTTAAACCGGCATATGTTGTGCTGAGAACCAACTAATTATATTTCATTTTCTCCTACACCGTATGATTTTCGTTGGTTGAGAGGTTTTGTTGCGTAATGACATTGCTCTGAAATAAACAAACAAATGAACAAGTAGCCTAAAACCAGACACCACACTAGTAATTTGAAGGACAGTAACTAACGAAATTGGTCTTATTTGACTACCTAAACATTTTCAATCATTTTTAGAAAAACATACTCCGAGCAGTAGTCACATTAATAGAACGGGCCAAGCCCAAGTTTATAGACCAAATAGTATAGTTGTATAAAAATGGCTGATCACGAGTTTCGAGATTATATTGACGTGCAGATATACGATTTGATCAGACGGATTTAAATAAATTTATATACCTGTTTAGCTTCCTATTGAGCATATATATCAAATTTCAATTAAACGTTAAAAAATTAGGCATCAAAATGTTTGCTTTAAATTGAAAATGATCAGTTCCTAACTGTTACAAATAACGCGCGTAAAACTTTTTCTTGAAGTTTTGCATTTTTCCTTGACAAGATACTTTTGCGCCTAATAGTAAATGAAATATCAAAAACCAAAACTGGTAAAAGAGGCCGACAAGTTCCGAATGGTTCGGCCCTTCAAAGAAGTGATATCAATACACCAAAACATTCGCCAAGTTAATCGCACCGCTTAATAGTTCGAAGGTTAATTGTAAACTAGAATATTGCTACTTTCGGTAGCAATGTTCATGTTTTCATTTAACGTCCAAAGTATTATTCGGTGCGATTAAGTTGACGAATGTTTTGGTGTGTTGATATCACTCCTTTGCAGGGCCACACCATTCGGAACTTAGCGGCTCCATTTACCAGTTTTGATTTTTGATATGATATCACTTCTTTTTTTTATTTGTGTATTAAACTCAACTCCACAACCATGCAGATGTGTAATAAAGTGGCACGTCAACAAGAAATTGGTTTTCGACACATTGATACTACTTTTTGCCTAGAGGCTGAACCATTCTCAACTTAGTCACCTCTTTATAGGTTTTTGGTTTGATTTAAATTTGTTGTAATTTGTTTTATTTCGTTAATTTTGGTGTGTTGATATCCTTGAAGGGCCGAAGCACTCTCAACTTGATGGCCTCTTCACCAGTTTTTGGCTTTGTTTATTTTACTATGATTTTACAGTTGGTTTATTTTTCGTAAATTGGACGTGAATACAATTTCTTTGGCAACGGTGTTTAGATTTGTCGTGATACACTATTGTGTGTCTAGGCACGCGCGTCAATACACACGTTGTTATTGTCCGAACTTTGGCCAGCTGAGGAGAGACGATGCCGACCATACTAACAATGGTTATTACAATATTTTCGTACTTACGCACCCTCCCACACCATCCTCGTTACACCCCTAGGCTCCCAACCATAAAAGGTACGCAGTTCGTATCGTACTGCAGCCATTCGTTCAATTTTGTACCTGGAAGCCTTCCCGTTATCTCGGTATCGATGAAGAATCACCCTATGGAAATTAACATGGGGATGAGCGGACTAGAATTAGCTGTAGCTAGCTAGTATCTAGGTACACATTTGCAACGTTATTGAGGGTCAGATTTTGCATTGAAAGTAGCTTAGCTGGATTTCCTACACGAGTTAATTTTTGTCAGGTGGTTCATTGCTCTTGATTTCAACACAATTTATGCGTTTGTACCGCATTACTATTTTTATCCAAGTACCTGAAATGTACTCAACTCTGCTTCAACGTCATTTATTGGGGCCTCGGCCCATGGCCATGCGCCCAATCTACAAACTAACAGAGCCAACTATAACAAAATTAACCACAGAACAAACTACAGAACCAACCTACTACACCACTTGCAAAACCACGAACCACACTACAACAAGAAGCCTACTACACACTCCTACTCCCTACGAGCGAGAGACACTGACGCTATGGCGTCGCGCTACAATAGTTTACAACCTCGACAATTGAATTGATGTGATGTTTGTTGTAATGATTGTTGCCTAACTTGGCGCGACACACTAGCCTGTGTCTAGATAAAGTGAAGAGACAAGTTACAATTGCAAATTGCGTTAGTTTTGTATGGTTTTTTATTGTCTAAATAAACCTGAAATAGTCTAGGAATAAAATCAGAAAATGCAACGAGTGGAGGCATTATTTAGTATAGAAGCGGTAACTATTTTTTTCTGAACAAGAAGATATAAACGTTACCAAATTTACTTCGCTATTTGAAGACCGGAAATGAGCCGGCATCTTGGAAAAAATGGTACCAGCGAGAGGCTTTCTAATATGTTTTATATCTCGGCTTTTACTTGGCCGTTTTTCTTTTTCTTTACACCAAATAAAAGGACTTAAAACATGCTGCCTTGCATTATTGAATAATTATTTTGATATTTTTAATGGGGTACTAACAGATTTTTAACTTAAAGACAAAATACATGCATCTGCTCATCCTACAATTTCTCAGTAAACGTAAAATAAGCTCTAACGCTTCGTTCTTGTAGATTATTACCATTGATTTGGTATATAGAACCTCTATTTCTGTCCCATAGAAGTGAAGTAATGGTTACGCAAACATATGGGTAACATCGTATTTTTTATAAGGAATAAGTATGGGACAGCAAAGGGCCCGAATGCTCGACTCCTAAAAAATCTTAACAAATTTACACCAATTATACTTTATTATATCGCAAATGAAAAAATAGGCTGTGACGCTGCATTCCCCCCCCCGCCCCTCAGATGGGGGATGGGGGTGCACCACTCCCCCCTCCACCAAAAAAAGTTTCTTTTACTGGTAACGTCTTTAATTCAAATAAATAACATACTGGTCAGACACAATGTTAGGCAAAAAATGTCAATGCGTATTTAACTTAAAAATCTTCCCAGTGCTCTAAAATCATGATTTACCTATACATGTTCTAATTTTAGTGCGTGGCTCCCAATTTATAAGTACATCTGCAGTCATGGCCGTAGGAAGCGGTACGGCTGGTGCGGCATTTGCCGTACCACTTTTCGGCAAACAAGTATTAATATCATATCTCCAAACACATACAATGCGTCTGCGGTCGTCAAACTTTTGAAGCGGCTCTATAACACGTGCGCGGGTTTCCTGCCGAACTTTGATGAGTAACATCTGCCCCGATAGCGTAAACCATGGAGCGTAAATATGTACTATCAGGTTGTGTGATAGTATATAAGTCCGTGTATAAACTCAGTGCTACTTCTATTTTCCCCCAACCTACGAAGGACAATGAGCTTGACCACGAG
Organism: Lithobius niger; assembly: GCA_023313725.1. Lineage (NCBI taxonomy): Eukaryota > Metazoa > Arthropoda > Chilopoda > Lithobiomorpha > Lithobiidae > Lithobius > Lithobius niger. The sequence goes on along the minus strand of JAHWFP010115964.1, from coordinate 5,986 downwards.
AAGAGGGTTTGGGGGGAAAGAAGTAAAAGAAAAGCTAAAGCAAGCTTCAGCAAGTGGTCAACACCAAATTTTACAGAAAGTCCAACGCAGCTAATCGATTGTAACTTTAGAGAAAGTTTTGTAAGTCACTAATAACAGAATAAGAGGAAACATCGCCTACATACATTAGGGGGGAGAGGAGATGGTGGAGAGGAATGCGGGGGACGAAATACTAATTACATGCTACTTACGTAAGGGTAAGATTCTAAAATGACTTAACCTAAATAAAAAAATAAATCAGGCTGCATTAAAGACTGGCCTTGTGAGGATACAAGATACACTAATCTGAGAAATAAATAAACTACTCCAACTGAAACTCAAACACAGGACTTCCCACCGACCTCACGTAATTTAAGTAGATACACTAACAGTTTATATAAACTCAAAAATGTGCCCCTTCCCATCTAAATCTTACACTTAAGAAGCACTGTCACCCACTGAAAATCGTACGAAAATACTGTGGCGCCACCTAGCGGCAGTGATATCGTTAAACCTTACAGCTTGCTTCCAGGTGCTCGACGACGAACCAAATTGTCATTCAATAATTTAGGAGCGGCTTGTTTGTTAGTTTAAAGGAAAAGTTGTGAATTCCTTCACTTGATCTATAAGCAAGGGCTAGATAGGACTCGATAGCGCTAGATGTTGCCAGCTTCTGCAGACTTTCAATCAGTGAGTGTCACTTTTAATAACACACAGTAGCTTCATGCCCGTAATTGGAGGGGGTGGGGGAGACACCAACTAAAAAGTCACTTTAGGGCGGGAAAATGAACCCCAGTCGGTGGGCGAACTACAAAAAGCCAAATAAAAAATAGTCCTCAAAAGTTCTCAAAAAAATTCTAAAACATGACCTCCAGAGCCATATAAGACAGTGGCAAAAATTGCTTAAAGTTCCAAATTTCTGCCCGGGACCGTGCTGAGGGAACTTCACAGTGCTCCCCAAGACCCCCTAGCTGATTTGGTTAAGCCGTACCACTTTTAATTTGCTTCCTACGGCCCTGCCTGCAGTATTCCTATTTAACTTAACTGGGTGTATTTGTGGGGCATCTTTAATATAAGTAGCCATTTTCCCTTTTTGTTTTTAATATTCCTTTGTGCAGTAGTAATTTTTTTCTACTAATGAAAATGAATAGTGGTTTTAGATATTCAACATGCAGATTCTCATTATCCCATCCGTTTTCGTGTTTAACACGTAATTTAACAGCCGTAGACACGACACCCTGCATTTTAAATGGAATTCGGTTGACAGGCAAGACGTGTGATCCAAGTATGGTTTGTATTATTATGGGAATATGTGTACAAATTATGCATTTAAACTCATTTAATTTAATTTGTGTTACTAATTACTGAGTGAATGAGGAGCTGCATTAAGGGTCAATAGTTCTGACCCATTCTTCATAAATATCCTAGTTATAAAAATTAGGAAGGTTGAAAGAGTACATTTTAACTGCTATGACATTAAGACTTCACCTTGAAATCAGAATAAAATGGCCGCTATGTATGATAAATAAATTTATTCAGCCTTGCTGGAGAGAAAACATCGCAACATTTCAGAAAAGTCTTAAGTATAGACTTTTAAGTTAAGTAGGACGCTTGAAGGAGTACATTCTAGTCGAAAATCGTGACCATTTTCACTGCTATGACATTGCTACTTCGTTTTTAAATGGAACAATAAGATATTACTGGAGAAAATTTGGTAATTTCCCGAAAACGAAAAATCGGCTCATTTTTTTTTTTCACCAACTATACTGCACTATGTTAATTTTAAGAAATGCTGAATGTTACCCATATACTTGCGTATCCATTACTCTACTTCTATGGGATCGAAATACATGTTCTATATGCCAAATTAAATGTAATTCTCTGTACTACAAGAACAGATAGGTATTAAAACGATTGGTGTAAGCGTTAGAGGTTTATTTACTTTTATAACGAAATTTTACGATGAGCAAATACATGTTTTTTTTTATCTTTAAGTTAAATCTGTTAGCAAATCATTAAAAATATCGAAAGTGTTAATATGTAATGAAGGGTAATACGTTTGAAATGCTTTTACTTGGTGCAAAGAAAATTAAAAACGGGTTGGTGTAAGTCGAGATATTAAAAATATTAGAAAATGTCTCTGGTGCCATTTTTTCCAAGATGGGGGCTCATTTCCGGTCTTAAAATTTAGTTCAAAATTGAGCCGGTTCAACTAGACGAGCAGTTTCTTTCAGTTCGTTTAAAGATTCAAATAAAAGTTAGGGTGTGCGAAAAATGAAAAGTACGAATTGAGTTCCGAATTGAGCTCACTTTTCGACTCGACCCACTGTACAAAACGTAGAAAGTTTCAAATATTTCAGGCTTGTCGTATTAAGTGTTACTACAGAACTAGATAAACAACTTCCAATTCAAAAAATGAAGAAAAAAGATAGCTAAAACTTTGATTTTTACATGTTCAGTACGAACTATTTTTCAGGTAAAGTAATTGAATGCTCGGTAGTACAGACATTGAAACGAAGTCAGCGTGTTATGCTGTTTTAAAGTGTGCGTTTTACACTTAAAATTTTACATTGTTTCTTACCGGATAACTTTTTTAATTTTTAAATTAAAAAAAAAACCTTGCAAAAAAATTAGAATTCGACTCGAAACTCGAATCATTGCCAGGTACATTCACTTGACTCAGCTCGATGTGAAGTTGATTGGCGCGGATATCCATAGCTCCAAGGAATTTATATAAAACAAATTGTCGGATTCGAACCTAAACTAACACGAAAGCACCAACAATTCACCCAAGAAAATGGGAACATCCGATTGGCAGTATAAATACTTGTCGATTCAACCTTTACACCTTTAAGATTGGTGGATGCCCAGATAAAAGACTGGAGATGTGTCCAGTGGACTAGAACTGTTTCCATTAAGAAGTCATATCATACCTGATGCTTTACGTTTTACAATGATACACACAAAAAAGTTGAGAGTCTCTTTACGAATTAGTGAAACAGTAACCAGTTCCGTAATTTAAGTTTTAAAAAAATGTTTCGGGTTAAAATCGTATAACTCTAGAAGGTGCTCTAGAAGGTAACCAAAAATTTTTCATCATTTTTTTTTTTTCAGCAACCGCAAATCCTGCTGTTGTTCCTTCAATTGTAGCAGTTCTTTTGTTTCTTTTGGTGATTGGTGGTGGCGTCGGATTCTGGCACTACATGAGAAGGTAAGGTGATAGAAAATATCGATCCTTTGTATAATTAATATTTCACACAAAAAAAAAAAACGAACAGGATGTAAGGCGCCATTAGAAAATTCCTTAAAATCAGTGAAGCAAGAAAAAAGTTAGTAAGTCATGTTAGTAACACGCAGAGTTGGATAGGTTTCGGAGAGTTAAGGGCTGGAGTAACAAAAAATAGAGTAGTGACAATAACGCTTTACTCACTGTGGATGTTGAGTCTGGAGTCAGTCGTTGAGCTAGCTGCAAGGGGTACTTGATACACGTTGAGGTAAATACATTGGCGTAGTTTGTAAAGCCAAAGCTGTAAGAGCGGATTTATTGGCCCTAAAAAGGCTCAACGTTTTGGATTGTTGGCAGTTAGTTGTTTCAGTTTTCAGCAAGTGTAATCATGTTTTCTTCCGATTTACAACCTTAAAAGCAAACAGCGTCTTTTGTCAGGCTTAATGCTGTGAAAGCGGTCTTCTTAGGCCTAAAATACGTTGTTTCTTCCCAGGGATATGCACAGGCTCCGGAGAGGGTAGGGTACTTACCTGAAAAAAATATACCTACCGATATGAGTAATTGCCTTTGTGAAGTATCATTAGAGTAAAAAAAAAAAACCAAAAGCTAAAAATCCTCAACACTGTCAATGAAATCACATTGGGACTGTTTCAACTTAATAAAATTATAACCATTAGAAAGAGTCTTACTGCTAATCTTTTTTTTTTTTGGTGGGGAGGGGAGGGTTAATCTATTTTTACCCCTCACTGCCTCCATTTTCCCCTCTTTGCACCACTTTCCTAGCCATTATTGTCCTTTTTTTGGCCTTTTACACTCCGTTCCAGCGAATGTCGTCGAAAAAGGGCACTTTATCAGAAAAAAGTGTACTTTACCATGAGGTCAGGGACTAAAGTACCCCTCCTCTCCCTCCCGTGTGCACTTTTGCTTCTTCCAAACCCTTACGCTTTGAAACATAAGGGATAGGAAGCGCAAGGAATTAGAAGAAACAACGGTTTTTAGGCCTAAGAAACCGCTCTCACAGCATTAGCTTGACTAAAGACGCTGTTTTTTTTACCTTTAGTGCTCCTTAAAGCTAGCTCAACGACTCGCTCCAGATTCGAGCTCGGTATGCTAACATGCAGTTATTGTTTCTGTTTTATATAGAGATAACTGCTAAGAACTTTGTACTTCTGACCACTCCATATTCAAGGGAAACAAATGTAATACTCTCCTTTTTAAATACTTATGGAATGGAAGCATTTTATAGTGCGAAAGTAGGCCAAGTTGGCGTTGTAATTTGTCAAAGGATTGATGAGGTTTAAGACCTAGTCCAATACTCATCTAGACACACGCTAGTGTGTCTCCGCCAAGTAACAGTAGATCGTCCGATTGTGGACATCCGATTGTTAAAAAGTGATTGTTGATGAAAAATGGTGGCCCCACTATAGACTGTCTTTTAACTGAAATCAACCTAATTTCAGCATACTGGTGTAAATTCCCCATGCGGTAGAAATCTTTGCAAGTCGTTTGAATCAGGTGTCTTGGGTCCAGTAACGAAGAAAAAATCAACACGAAAATGTGGGAACGTGTCCTTAATGGAGAAAAGGTGTCCTCAATAACGTTGATTTGTGTTACTGGTGTCTAGTAACTAGTAACTAAGCCGCAGGCTCCCATGTTAATTCTCATAGGGTAGAAAGACACGTCTACAGCTCATTAGGGAAAGTTGCCAGATCTAAATTTCGGCAGACAGGTAAAGCGTCATATGTGTAAGTGCATTTTTCTAAAATAGGGGTTGCAGCTAGCAGCACGTGGCCCTCAAGTGGCTCATACGTGTCAAATTATTGTTGTAATTATTGTGAAACAGTTGGCTGAAATATTTAAAATTGGCAATGCTACATTTCTAAGCCAAACGAATATACTTACAATTACTTGATAGAGATTTAAAAACCAGCAGACTATGGTGGCAGTTTCTTCTCCCAAAAGCGGTATGATGACGCCAGCTTGTTCCAGTTGGCAACAATCGACATTATGACTTGCGCCGATTGTTATTCGTGAACCACATTATTTATGCAATGCGCCATTGATAAACATCAGTCGTCACCAATCTGGATACCCTAACCTGATTTATTTGAGTGAACAATTAAAGCTTCATGCCGTGATTCAAATTGACCTTGTGAGTGAGCGAAACGAACCAACATCAGCGTTTGGTAGCCAGTACGCTCAAAATTGGGATTGAACAAACTTAAGCCTGTGAAACAAGTACGAACAATAAACCAGAACCGTGCCACTTTAACTCAACTAACTGCAAATTGGGCATTGGCAAACGTCGAAATTATGAATGACAACATCAATAGACATAAAATACCTCCGGACAAAACAGGTAAAGGTGATGATTAGACCGTGAAATTCTCTGTACATTTACAAGTCTAAGCAAGTTCTGACCGTGTCAATTTCACTGGCGTAACGGCTAATTCGGCCACGGCAAATGTGAAAATCATGAATGAGCAAATTTATAGACATAAAATTCCTCCAGACAGAAAAGGTAGAGGGAACGATTAAACCGTCTGATCCTTCGTTCGTTCTGAGTCCTATTATAGTTGTGTTATCCACCCAAAACCAAAACTGGTATAAGAGAAGCCGCCAATTTTCAAAAAAGGGTCGGCCTTTCAAAGTAGTGATATCATTTAACCAGAGAAAGGCCGCCATGGTTAATCCAGTTAGCCAAGTTAATCGCACCTAATAATACTTTGGGCGTTAAATGAA
>JAHWFP010115927.1:0-13571 GCA_023313725.1 Lithobius niger | reverse complement strand
TTTTTTCTTGGCGGGCGATTCACTAGCGTGTGTCTTGATTAGTTACTAGTTACTAGTTACTCTCAACGTTATTGAGGACACATTTTCTCTATAAAGAACACGTTCCCACATTTTCGTGTTGAGGTTTTCTTTGTTACTGGACCCAAGACACCTGATTCAAACGATTTGCAAAGATTTCTACCGCATGGGGAATTTACACCAGTATGCTGAAATCACGTATAAGTTGGTTTCAGTTAAGACACAGTCTGCTAGTGAGCCGCCATCTGACAACAGTTACACTCTAACAATTACTCTAACAATTCAGCTCCAACAACAATAAAACGTCTACTTGGCGGCGACACACTAGCGTGTGTCTAGATAGAATCGGTGAATGACTCCATATTTTAAAACGGGTTATAAAATAGTACTGCAAAAAGCTACGCGTCTTTACTGATTGTTACTGAGAACAACAATTTAGTACCTCGCTCCTCGTTGTGTCCGTTGCCGCCAGACTATTGTTGATGGACGTTCCAGATAATTTGAAAAAAATTGGCAACAATCATAACGTCATGTATTGTTGAGGCAGTGTTGGGTGATTGTTGATGATTCTTGCAAATGGTCATTTTTCGTTAATTTAGGTCATTTAGGACCCAGCTCGGACTTTAAAAATACGCCTACACAAAAAACGGATTAATTTGCTTTCTTTTGACAAACATCTCATACTTCCAGAGGAGAAGACGAACTACCCCAACCAACCAACCAAGCATAAATTGAATCTTTTTAATGAGGAGAGATGAGGAGAGATAGATTTATTCGAAAAAATAAAACATTCCAGTAAAAAAAGTTTTAAAATTGCGTCGTATGTCTGATGAGTGGAAACTTGGATCGTTTTTGGTCACAGACGTTCAATGGCTGAAAATAGACTTTTTTTTTTGGTCTACCATATAGTATATCGGCACAGTCCTGGCAGGGCACATAAGCACAATTTTTGGTTCCTTATACTAGTCTTGCGGCTAACATACTCCAAATATGAATTTACTATAACAACGTTTAGAGATAACCTTAAGTTGTAGTTGAAAAGGAGGTTTACTCAAATTTCAGTGGTTGAGAAAACAGTTTTTTTTTTACAGCAAGTTGTCAAGTAGACCCAAACTATAAAACGCCGGATGCACGATTTACAATTTTTTAATTATTGTTCAAACTTTGCTCTAACACACATAACGGTTGAACGAACTACTACAGATCATCTTTGGAAGTAAAGTCGACTTGTATTTTAACATTTTCTAAAAAACTCTAAATCCTTTCTCCCTCAATTTTTTTCCTTTCTACGCAGTTTTTAAAAACGGTTTCTTTTTTACATCATCTGAAGAGTGTATTAAAAATTGTATAAATACAGTAGCAGTCAAATGGCTTATTTCCCCCACAATCTCTCAATTTCACAAAGAATACACTCACACAGGCGTGCTAATTTTCGAACAAGATTGTGAGTGTCTTCTTTGTGAAATTGAGCGATTATGGAGGAAAAAAACCGTTTAAATGCTGATTATGAGTTTCATATGAGTTCTGGTGCCGATGTTTTTATAAATAAACTAGCTGAATTTTGTAAGCTTACCCTACAATTTAGCAATAGAGAAGAAGCAAAACCCGGGTATGCTAGGGAAACCATTCATGCAGGGGACGAGAAGAGCCCAGAATATTTCACAATCGATCCCATCACTACTGAAGAAACCGTTTAGTGTTAGCAGGTACAAACTAACCTTTTCCAGGTTGTCCTTTGCAGTCACTGATCATATCAGCTTTCTTCAAGCAGCTGGAAAGAGCTCTGCCACCGGAACAACATTCACCAACAGTTTTAGTGTGGATTTTGCGACTAATGACATGCCGTTTACTTGCTACAACGTTCCTGACTTATGGTATGGGTACAGAACAAGTTTAAATGTTCATTTACTTCCTCTTTTTTTTTTTGCCAACGTTTAGTTCCGCATGAACACGAGTCACCAATTTCAATTTCGTTTGCAGGAAGAGGGAACGACGCAGAAGTAAAATACCGTTTTAGAAGTGTGGTGTTTTAATTTTACTTCCTACCACTAATCTGTTGTACCATGACGAAATGTGGCTTCTGCAACACAGATTATGACCTACAAAGTGGTGGGGATGTCTCCTTCTGTTGTTGTAGACGAAACTTTGCAAATTGCAAGTTCTGAAATCGACAAAAACGTGGAAGAATCGTTTTGCTAAAAAAAATGTTATCCACTTCACTGATCTCCAATTTGTCACTTGAATTAAGTATAAAAGATTGAGCAGTTCGCCAATCGAACATCAGTCGTTTCTCAGCTCTAAGGGATTAATCAGCCAGCTAAACTCTGTCTACCTACAAGTCAAAATGAAATTGGTAAGTCCTATCATGTACCCTGACCTATGTTTGAACTTCTCTGTGATAATGTTTTCTATCTTTCCTCGGTTGTAAGAATGACTGAATGAAAATTAAGCAATATCGAGAGGAATTTCTAACGCGTTGGGTGGAAAATTATTGCAGATAATTTTATTTAAGATTTTTTTCTTAATATTTATTTAACTTTCACCCGTCTATATAAACGGCTCAATTTTGAATTATAAAAATTTTTGGTAACAGAAAAAAGAGTAAGGAAAGGGAAAACCCCTGGTTTCCTAACCAAGAAACCTCGGATCATAAGTATAGGGCCGAGAGAATATTCAAAAAATCAAATAGGCACCATTGTTGTTGATGACACAACTATGTAGTCTGTCACAATAATCTGACTGATCCAATTTTCAGTTGCTGATCACATGAGATACACCGGACAGCTAGGCTGAACTCGGCCACCGAGATCCCCAACTTAACCAAACGAATTTTCCGTTTAACCATTTCACGACGTCTGACTATTTCGGATTATTTGTTTATATGCTACCTTATTCGTTGCAACCAGGCGTGCAGCAAATTACGATGATGTGTGGGGGTGTTTGTACACTTTGTTCGGATTGCCTGTGACCCATCACAAAATATGGAGTGGGAATTGGGACTTGTTTTTTTTCCTTCGGTGTTTGCTTAAATTTGGCTGCTACCCTAGCAGTAGTGGTCTGAATAATACGGACCTATGACGTTTCATTTCAGTGTGGTGTTTGACGGGCTTATTAGATGCAACATAAAAGTAAAGTTTGTTCTTTTATTTAATTTTAATTTTATTTAATTCATTTTACTTGTAATTTAATTTAATTCCATATGAGTTTTAACCTCTACCTTTCAAGTTCTAGGTCCAAATTTTAAGTTTTTGCTGTTTATGCGGTTTTTCAATACCCTTCCTTACCACCTTTCACTATCTGTTTTGCAATACCTTTTAAACGTATTTTTAATCTAAAGGAAGTTTGAATTAAACCACTAGCGATTTATGTGTGTTATTTTACCAATGTAATCCTTATGATTTATTTGGTGAATTTGCCTTATTTGTATTTAAATCATATTGTTAAATCTATGGCACAATCAGGGAAGTAACGTTGATTCGTTTGGGGATAGGTAGAACTAAGTTAAAAAAAATAGGACATGTTTCATATTCGGCATATCTGTGTAAAACTGTAGTGTGTTTTATTTTTAACATTGGCCCAAGCAAAGTAGATTGTTCTTTGGTGTGGTTTGTCTGTCAGCAGTTGCAAATGAAGCAAACGACTCCACTAGTGAATAATATTGCATCTTATAAATCTAGATTTAATTAAATTTCTTCTGTGAGTTTGTCTGGTGTAAAACAAACTTGACATCTCTATTAACGATTCATTTAACAACAATTACCTTACGCAGATCTAAGGTGCCGAATCGTATCAGTATTGCTGAATGGCAAGGTCTTCGTCCTTTGCTTTCAAAAATCATCGGTTCAATTTCCCGCTTAGGCAATTTAAAGTTAATAATGATCCAACTCTAGGGTTCTAGAGATCCCTCAGTTGACATCCTGTGCATTCAAAGTATTACAGAAGAGTTCGATTTGTGATTGTCGACCCAAAAGTTTCTAGGAAGTACCTAGCAAACTTGTCCTTCTCCATCGTATTGAATTATTTGTTGAGCCTTTCATTATGCATGCATTAATTGAGCATTTAATCAATTAATCTGTAGTCTTGTCTGGTTGGTTAGGGACAGTGGCGGGATGGCACAGTAGTCGTAGGAAGTAAGATTGTAAACCGGAGGTCAGAGGTTAGAAACTTCATGTTTCAAGGAAACATAAGTCTAAAACACAGCTTTTTTTATGTATGATTTTGCTGTTGTGTTTTGCGTTTCCTGACCTAAGTTGCTTAATTGGTCCTCGAGTTGCAACATTTCGTACGAAAATAAACTCGAATAACAAATAATATTCTGCAAATACCAAAATAGAGCTACCCAAAGAATCTTTTTGTGAAATGCGCTGGGTAACGTATTTTTTTTTTTGCGGCTTAGTATGGATGCATCAGTAACCGTTACTCCTTTGTACAGGTATACCGAACCCCTGAGTATAAGACTTCACCACTAAATGAAAAATCGCAATGAACTGCTCTATAAAAACAACAATTTGTTAGATCTATTCACACACTAAAAACCACCCTCATAATGTAACATATACATAGCATGTATCGAAGAAGAAACTAATGAATTCATCTGACAATGAAAAAGTCAAACCCCGTACCACAACCCCCAAATCGACACTGAACAGTATAAAACTTCGCTTAAAAGTTACATATATCCACCCAAAGTGGTATAAGAGAAGCTCCAAGTTACCAAAAAGGGTCAGCCTTTGAAGGTAGTGATATCATTCAACCAGGGAAAGCCCGTCCAGGGTAATCCTTATAGCTAAGTTAATCGCACCGACTAATAATTCGAAAGTTAAATGAAAACTAGACCATTGCTACTCGTGGTAGCATCTTCAATGACATCATTACTTCAAATGCCTACCCTTTTAGGAAACGTAGAGGCTTTTCTTAAACCAGTTTTGGTTTTGGGTGGATATTACAACTTTCAAAGGACTGTGAATGTACACAAGGTAACACGTCTTATCTTCATCTCTACCTCATCTCTATCTCTGCTGGAGGAATTTTTTGTACGTTAATTTTCGTATTGATAATTTTCACATTTGCCATTGCCGAATTCGCCGTTACATCAGCCAAACTGACACGGTTTGGTTTATTCTATCTAAAACAAAACCCACAAGGGTGAAAAAACCGGCCAAGTTTCAGCCAATCAAAGCAGTGATATCAGAGCCAAAAAGGCTGCCACCAAGTTACTACATTAGTTGCCATGCTAATCCCACCGAGTATCAGATCAACAGTTAAATAAAAAATCTGACCATTGCTACTATCGGTAGCAATGGTCAAGTTTTTGATTTAACGTGTGAGGCAATAGTCGGTGGGATTAACTTGGCAGCTAATGTAGTAACTTGGTAGCAGCCTTTTTGGCGCTGATATCACTACTTTGATTGGCTGAAACTTGGCGGGTTCTTTCACCCTTGTGGATTTTGTTTTAGATATAATTTCTTTTGTAGTTTTTTGTGTGTGGCGTCTTACTTTTGCCACTGCCCATTTATCTACTTACTATCTGGCCAAGTTTCGTCGAAAAATCTGGCCAAGTTTGGTCGAAAAATATTGAATACGAACGGAGATAGTAATTTTTTTTAGTTTCGCTGGAGTAAGGACTTCAATCATCTATCTATATTAGCACGGCCAGCAGGCAGTGCTTATTAGAGTTCGTTTCCGCACGAAAATTTTCAAAAAGTGAACCGGAGGCAGAGGCAGAGGCGGAGGAGCGGCTAACAATATCAAAATGTTACAGTGCTACAACATGTAACAATGGTTCAACAATACGCGAACGCAGAAGATCGGATTATAGCTCTCTCGAACAAAATGCAACGATGCTAGGGCGCGAAGAAAGTAACATTGTCGTAATATCTTCTTTATTACCGTTTTAACTCGTTGCCGAAAACCAAAATGAAATGGTCTTGATTTTCGCTTAAATCTTTCAGTTTTAAAACATAGGGCGTGAAGTCTTTAATTTTGAGACTCAAAATCGGGCGGACGACATGGCTGAATGACTTATTTTATTCTTCAATGCGGGCTTCGGGAAGCCAGTTGAATTGTTTCTGCGATTGTTTGCATGGTACTGCATCTGCCTGCAACAATACAGAATCTACTATCCATCGAACTGCCATGCTAAATCTAGACATACGCTAGTGTGTTGCCATCAAATAATGAACTTAGACCAAAGCTTGGGCAGAACCTGAACAGAAATATGCATTTCTAATGTTCCGTTTTTTCGCAAACAAAATTGGGTAGGCAGTGGACATACCATACACAACATAGACCAAATCGTACCACTTTCAATAAAAAGGACGCGAAAAAAGCCAACAAATTAATTAAACAAAGAAAAAAACATTAGAGCTCGTATCCCCATACTCACAGCTGTGAAGGTACACGAATAAAAACGGATTAGAGTTCACTCGAACGCAACGAACTATAATTTGAACTCCAATTCCAGGGAACAAGGATTGTGACATGCCAGCCTCCATGCATAAGTAAACATACATGTACATCACTAATCAATCAAACAAAACGGTTGGATATTTCAAAAAAATACCCACACAAAATGAACCCGTAAGTACTCACATGAACTATAGAACCAAAACAAAAACCATCAAACACAAGAAAAAAAAAACAGCCTAACTAAGAGTCTGCTTGTTTCAGAAATTATAAATGCACACAAAATACAAACATAGCCACTCACACGAAACACACTTAAAATATAAAACAACAAACACAGACAAATATAAAAAAAAAACCTGTATGATACACAAATTAAGTACACACACACATACACACGCACACAAACTATTAAACATTTCAAACACAAACTGCGTTCACTTACTGACCTAACAATTACGTGAAAAGTCATTATTCCCTGGAATTGGATTTCAAATTATAGTTCGTTGCGTTCGAGTGAACTCTAATCCGTTTTATTCGTATACCTACATCGGTTGTGAGTATGGAGATATGAGCTCTAATGTTTTTTTTTCTAAACGGCTTAGGCCGTTTTTTGTTTAGTTAATATATAATTACAAACAAAAACGTCAGGTGTGCCGTAAAAAGGGGTTATATGATTGAATTTTCACTTGTTAAAATGTACACGGATAACAATTGATCATTTTAATGGAAATAATAAAATGTACAAATTGAGAAAATTGCATCTGTTTAAGTGCTGTTGTGCTTTACGTTTTAAATATATGATTCGTAAAGCACAACAGCACTTAAACAGATGCAATTAATAATTAATTAATTAATTTTTTGTTCAGTTAATATATAATACGCTTAGGTTGGGCAAGCCAATTAATCATATTTATGCACTACAATGAAAGAGGGTATATAGTAAGAGGGCGAGCGAGCGACAATGTCAAACAAACGGCTGTGGTCTGTAACAATCGACATATTGCTTTTATAGTGCTAGCTCTTTTAGCCGACTTGAACAGTTTCAAAGTTGGTTGAGTAACAATCACTGCATGAACGACCATTGTTGGGTTCATTGAGCTTGGTATCAGAACGGAGAAACTGGCAATTGAGCGTCCTCCATTGAAAAAAAATTAACTTCCATAACAAAACAAATCAGCAGGGGTTAAAAGGAAGGAGAAGCAGGGATGGGGATATGCAGACCACACAATAGGGGAATCCGGGTCCGGGGGAGAGGGGTGGGGGCAGGCGGTGCGGGACGGGAAAGGGGTTATCAGGGCGGGGGAATGGGAGAAATCTGACCACACTATGGCAGAATGTAAGTGGGTATAGGACGCAAGGGATTCCGGAGAAGGAGGCAGGGGGCAGTCGGCGCCCTTTTTATTCCATACTGCTCACTACAGAATTTCGGTCAGGTATGCGGGAACTAGCTAGACCGGCGTATGTTACACCAGGGGGACAGCTAGTGTAAATTAAAGCGTTTGCTGATTTCCATTCAACCATCAACAATAAGTAGTGTGGACTGAGGATTTATTAAGAACTTAGTGGCCCGACGCCATACATTCATGCGCGTGCATTTTATCAACAATTGTGTTGCCGATTATTTCTGGAAGTCCGTTTGCATTGTTACTCGTTAACACTAATACCAAGTAATGCTTATTTTGATCACCGATGGCGTTTTCCCAACTTGTACAACTCTTTCATTGTTGGACCACTGTTGCAGCAGTGGATTTATATTATGAAGACATACTGCTGCAACAATGAAATCGTTGTCTTACCACTAGTAAGAACCACGGCTAGGCGTGGGTTTCTTACGTAAATAAGAAAACGAAGGCGTGGAATTCTTACTTACGTTAGTAAGAAAACGAAGGTCTTTGGTTTCTACTTAAGTAGTGAAAAAACAATCACTGTTCATGTTTACGTATCCAAATAATTTCTAAAGTATTATTAAACTATTTCACACTTTAAATTAATAATTATTATTTTTTAAAGAAGAAAAAAGAATTCTAGGCATGGAAAACGCAGGCTTGGGGTTCTTACATAAGTAAGAAAACGAAGGCTTTTGGTTCTTACTAATGTAAGTAAATCTACTACCGCTAGCAATGTTTGCATTAGGGGTCGGACGAATAGGGAAAAAACATATTCGAATATTCGTTCAAATTTTTGTTGTCATGATTAGGCCGAACCTCCCCGCAACCCCCCCTTTCCTCAAAAAAATACCTTTTTCATTAAATAACTAAGTTTTATTTAGTCTGTTGACAATGCAAGTCACACGAAATTAACCACAAGTTTAATTTAACCTACTAGGCAAGTCAACTTGGAATACTCCCCAGTAAAAATGCTAAATTGCCAACTGCAGTACTATACGGAATGAATGTAATCCACCTAAAGTTTCTTTCCTTTCACGTATGATAGTGAAGTTGATGTCATCAATCAACTGGCAACCATAGCCTTGGTTGACGTCCCCATTCTTTAGTTCTTAAATGTTTTGAAAAGAACTGGTGCGCGCATTTATGTAATCATCCCCCCAGTGACAAGCGAGCAATCCAAAATGCATGGATCATTCCTACTACAAATTGGTTGGGAGGGAAATGGGAACAGAAAAAAAAAAATATAGTGCTGACTGACTGGGACTCGAGAAGCCCACAGAAAAACTTAAAAACTAACTCTAAAACTAAAAAAAAAAACGTAAAACGACGTTGAATTTTTTTAACGAATATTCGAATAGAAAATATCCTATTCGAATATGCTCTTAACGAACGAACATATCAATGTTTTCAAAATAATACTTTTATTGCAGCTGAAGAAAGACCCGAGGATTAAATTAAAACAAATAAATGCATTTATTGCAGTTATTGAGTTTTAACAATAATTTCATAAAGAAATACATAATTGAGCAGAAGAGCAATGTTGTTGCTTGCCGCCCCTGCCCCCCCCCCCCCCCCGTTAAATACCTCGTGCAGTTGAAGAACGGAGGACACAATCACTACGCATAGAAGCCAACATAACCAATGCTCCGATTACGCTCTTATAATTAAAAGCGACGTAGGTTCCAGTAGTACAAATCAACTAAATAGGTCTAAACATTCAGGCATGCAATACGACCATGGTCGATTTATTTTTGGAGGGGGAGGAGGGGTAGCAACAACTACCATCCCACCGGCATCACACCCAAGAAAAACATCTCATTCTGAAAAATGGAACTCAGTCGAAAATACTTAAATTTATAAAACAAAATGTAAACGAATAAAAAAAAATAATAATATTTTGGCAAAGCTTGGGGGGGAGGGGATTTGTTCTTAAATCCGTTCATCTCGTCTAGACACGAATGAAACAAGATAATGTACTTTGTACCAATGAAACACAATAATGTACTTTGTTTCTATGATGATCCAAGCTGCACATTGGATGAGAAAATCTGACACTCTTGCTATCAAAGATCGCTTGCCATTATGAAATCGCAACATTATTATTTTCATAGACGAAAGACAAAGCTCTCTATTGGGCTAAAATTTACATTAGGCACATACTCGATATCCTTACGAAATCGCTTCCAAATTGCTCCAACACCTTCCTAAATACAGGGACAGTTGGTTTTAGAGCGCGGAAATATGTTAAAACGACTTTAAATGATCGATTTGTAGCGCCACAATCCGTACATCTATACGGTGTTTATGTTCGCTCGCCGGGCCGGCAGGGCACCTTATATTTTTTTTTTCGTAAACAGTTCCGATAGGCGAGTTGTTATTGTCAGTTTCGTGCAAGAATTTCATACAGAAATACATAAACAGCTTATGCAAAAATTCGCAACATTATTATTTTCATAGACGAAAGACAAAGCTCTCTATTGGGCGGTTCCGGTAGGCGCATTGTTATTGTCAGTTTCGTGTGGTTTTGTGTGGTTTTGTTGTTACTGTCAGTTAGGTTAGGTAGGTTTGAGGTTTTGCATTTTATACTGAGGTAGTTAACTGGTTGGGGCTTGGATTTTCAAACTGGGGCTGTTAATTGGTTACGTTAATGATGATTTAACGAGTTTTCGCAATTTGGGATCAATAATTTTTAATGTCTTCCGTGAAAATTAAAGGTAGGTTGTTTTTCTCTTTTTTTGAATTTCGGGCCATGTGCGTAAAGAGAACATGGGAAGAAAACGGGCTTTCGTCCGATTTTTTTTTAATGGACTAAGAATTACCTGCTGAGTAATGTTTTCCTCTTCCATTTTTTGGGCAAACGAATCGTTTGGCCGTGGTGAAGGACCAAAGTTAGCACCGCGCCGTGCCAGAAAGTATGAAACTGGGTGAAAGTCCGGCAAGTGAAACGCCAAACCCCAACCAGTTCATTACCTCAAGTGAAATGCCGAAGCCGGTTCCTAACCTAACCCACAATAACAACAAAACCACACGAAACTGACAATAACAACCCGCCTATCGGAACCACCCAAAAGAGAGCTTTGTCTTTCGTCTATGAAAATAATAATGTTGTGGTATTTTGCATAAGCAGTGTATGTATTTCTTTACGAAATTCGTGCACGAACCTGACAATAATAACCCGCCTATCAGAACGGTTTACGAAAAAAAACATATAAGGTGCCCTTCCGGTCAGGCCCGGCAAGGATTTTAATATTTCTTACCTTTTTTTTGTTTTTAAGGTTCCTTAGATCGTGAAAAACTCGTTAAAAAATAAACACTGAAATTTTAAATTAAAATGCAAAACTACCTAGTGGCGTGCCGCGCCGAAAAATTAACGGCGGCGGGCAGCGGCAGCGTGCCGAAATTATTTTTCATGAGCAATTATTTTTCGTGCGGAATATTGGGAAAATCATCGGCGGGGATAAATGTTGATCCTAACGTAAATTCCACATTGCCAATTGTAGCATAATACACTCGAATACAATTTTTAGTCACACTTACGTTTCATAATAAGTATAGTCCAGAGTTGGATCGACAACGACAGCCATCTTGATATTAGAGATAACAAATACATGACGCAACAAAGAACACAACTGACGTCAGAGTCGGCACATGCGCAGTCCAATTTATTTAAGAAAAGCGGTCTTGGAAAAGCCACCTACATTAAAGGCCGTATCGTATCAGACCAAAAAAGGCAACTAAAATCAACAATTGACATAGAAGCAAGCGCAAGTTTGCTAGGTGCTGCCATCTCTACATCAATCGGCGAAATTTCAAATTAACCGACGAGGGTGCCTAATTCTGCCTACCGATGACACCACTTGACAAACTTGTCGCTAAGTATTTGTTTCGCCTTCTCGCGGAGCATTGTGGAAGGCAAAGATGATACGACCTTCATTAGGTGGCCATGTATTGGGTGACGCGGAGTCATACATGAGCCGACTTCGCTTACTAGGATATAGGAGCTTGATTAGGTAAATCAAGCTCCAAAAACGGAGTGGAGCAAAGAACATTCCCGCCAACAATGACTTGTTATGCTATCACAATAATGGCTCGGTTACTAATAATGCAAATCGTTGTTGTACAAATATGTTCGACGATGGTTCGGCAACAATGCGCTAACACTGTCGCTTTATTGCAACAATGGCTCGTTCACTAAAGATTCAACTCGTCGTTGTACAAATATATTAGACGATGGCATTCATTCGCCAACAATGTGGTAAGAATTACAAATAGCATTACAAATTATTGCTATTTTTTTAGTTAATGCCTCCCCAAACGTCAAACCTTAACAGGCACGTATTGGAGTTAAAAGAGTGCTGAATACCAAACTTCATTCGTATTTGTCGTATAATTTATTTTATATGAGCGGAATTAGTCAGTAGTCAGTATAGAGTGGTCAGTAGTCAGTAGTCAGTATAGAGTAGTCAGTAGTCAGCTGAAATCAACAATCTTCACGCACCTTTATCACCTTGATACAGTTTGTGCACTTGATTGAAATACAACAAATGCTTGTCAGGGCAAAAAGACTGCCCATTTCCAACAATTTTCCAGCTGTTTCGCCGCATAGGTATCCTCATCATGGTGAAATTCGCTCCACTCTGGTTTCAGATAAAGTACCAAAGCTAGTGGCCATGCAACAACAATGCAGGAGCTAAATAATGATTTTCTTACAATGAAGTTACAATGAAGTGTGACAATTATTGAACTTGGCGGGTGCACCACTAGCGTGGTCTTTGATGTCCATACTTCACATGATTAAGTTTCTTCAATCCCATTTTTGCGCACACTGGCTAACAAACGCAAATCGTTCGCTTAGCTCATTCAATCAGTGCATGCCCCTTTAGTTGGTTCTCCCGAGTTTATGCTAAATCTTTGCCATGAAGCTAGAATTGCTCACTCAATCAGAGCATTCCTTTTCAGTTATTTTGTTATCCCTGCACCATCTCCTTACGTTTTCCACAATTTGAAAAGATATCAGCCGCATTGAGATTTATCAACGAAATGATAAGATATGCGTTTAGTTGCTTACATTTAATAGTCACATGTAACTGAGGACTGTGAACATACAAAAGATCACACCGTCTTGTCTTCATGTCTGAATTGTCATTGAGGAAATTTATGTCTATAAATAATTAGCCGTTACATCACCCCAAATTGACAATTTTTTCCTTTGCTTTCTCCGTTCACATTTTGTCATGCAGAAATACTTGAAGTTCACCCTTAGTGAAACATCAGACCGTTAAGCATTTTCTTTTTTTAACTGCATATGCATATAATCAGGAGCCTATAGAAAACAACTATAGGCTCCTGATATAATGCATAAACCAGTTACTGAAATACAGTCGGGAAGAAAAAGGGGCTTGCGTCGTGAGCTATTGTTAAATGACGTTTCGTCCCACTCCAGTCGTTTATTTGTACGGGTCATGCCTATCACATTTAGCGTCTGGCCAGAAGTAACTAAAACATTAGTAGATTTTTTCATAATTTTGATTAGAAGACTTGCAAGCAAATTTTAGACGTTGTTATTGAAATGTTTATGGTTAAATCGTTTGCATATGAAGGGTTAGGTCCTTGACTAAAAATGTTTTGCCAATTATGTTTCTGTATGAAAATAAAAGTTGAATCGGAACAAGCCAGCTTATTTCAGGTTTCGACAATGTGCACGGAAAACTGAATTCTATCTGTTGTTGGGCTATTGACGAACCACTGAAAAAAAAA
>JAHWFP010115889.1:51834-77158 GCA_023313725.1 Lithobius niger | reverse complement strand
TTTTTTCAACAAGAAAACTATAAGCTGTGTCATTAATAGTGACTTTTATGTTGTCAGGCGACCAAAGTCTCCCGATCAAACAAGATTCAGCCTTTTCTGTCGCATTGTTATTTATCCTCAGATGGCTGAAAACAGCCTTACCTACCTTAGCTGCAAAAAACACAACGCGACTAGTGGTTGCCATGCTCACATACACATATTATCAGGATGTTATTGTTTATCTTGGTGGGCGACTCACTAGCGTGCGTCGTGATTAGGCAAACATCAACGTTATCCATACGTCGTTTTTTCAACAAGAAAACGTTAAGCTGTGTCTCTAAAAGTAACTTTTATCTAACCCAAAACAAAACGTGCTAAGGATTCCGGCTAAGCCGTTAGTTTACCGTTTATATCCAGCGATAATTCATATTCCCCCCCTTTTTTGTTTAATGTTTACTTTTTATTGTACTTTGATGAAGGTATCGTGTGCTTGACACATTTGATACCGAAATATAAGGTTTTGTTTTACTCACTTGTGCTGCTGGCTAGTGTTTTTATCCCAGTTCTCCGTACTGCACACACTACTTTGTTCACTTTTTTGCTTTGAAAACTTTGATCTCAGGATATTCGATGAATTATTACATTGTCGTGATCTGATTATAGTAATGAACTGCCGGTCTTCAAATGTAATTGGGATTTTCCAGTCTTGAATTACCATATACGCCCTTAATTTTCGCCCCGTTTTCGTGAAACTTAGAATTGGTCAATAATTTAAGTTTTCAAGCATCAGTATTTATGAAAATTGGTTCAGAATTAAACCTTTTGATGAGTATGGCCCTGCTCAATGTAAAGGCGTCTAATCTCTCACTTGCTAAGCCGACTGGTTAAGCTGGGAAGCTGCCAGATTGACCTCACCAACAACCAAGCAGTTATTGTGCATACGGCTACAGCACCTTGAATACGTTCGCCAAAGAATACCATTCAGTTACTCTTTGGAGTAGACAGAGCCAGATGCACAGATGGCCAAAACTGAAATTCTCGTTCTTACGTCTAAGACGTTGGTGTTTAACGTCTGGCGACTTGCATTGTCTACGATTTGCCCTGTTTGCCTATTGACCAAACGTATTTTAAAGTTTTGTTGTTGTCGTTAAACTGGAATAACGGTGGTACTTTACGTCGATGGCGGGAGAAGATGGGCCACATAAAATCCGTCTGCTGAGCTGAGACGGTCTGCACTTGAGAAACACGTCATCTTGTTTTTCCTCCATTAAGTTTCGTGTTTTATATGGATGTCCATAAATCATGAGGGAGCTCGTGGTATATAAATACAAGAACTGAGAAGAACGGATAACACTCATCTCTTTACTCGACTCAGTTGTTGTTGCTACGGGTAAATATTTTTAGGTTTTTGTTATCGCTTGAATTATATTTTATAAAATAAGTAGAAACGGTAAAACTTTAAAGGTACACTCCGCCTGCCTTATACCAGCCACGCGCAGATCTCCATCTGCGCATGTTACTACCGCACCGTTTCACGGGACTCGGCGTGGGATTGCAAGGCCAACTGAGACAGTAGCTGCTTCCTCGCACCGAGGTACTATCTCAGTTGGCTTTGGGAATAGTATATGAAACCGCATCAAGTTTAAGTTTGTGTCGTCACGAACCGGAATGATTTTCGTATTTTAACGTCACACTTTATAATTTTTTAGGCTAGTATATATCTTATAATTTTTCTTCGGTGATCTATATAGGCATAAATAATTTTAATTTTTACCACATTAGTCTTTTAGATTTTTGTCGTCACATTTTAAAACGGATTTTTAGCAAAGAATTGACTAACGGTAAGTTAATAGACCTTTGGGGCAGTACTTGATGTGGAGGATCGAAAAAAATGGCGTTGGGAGGAATATGTACCTTTAAGCGGAGCGGTACTC
This sequence comes from Lithobius niger, assembly GCA_023313725.1. Classification (NCBI taxonomy): domain Eukaryota; kingdom Metazoa; phylum Arthropoda; class Chilopoda; order Lithobiomorpha; family Lithobiidae; genus Lithobius; species Lithobius niger. Next base: position 75,245 of record JAHWFP010115889.1, on the reverse strand, counting down.
TGAGTTTAAATCACTTTTAACCAGATCCGCAACGACATTATTGTGTGGGCCCGGGGAAAACTGTAAGAATGGGGGAGGGGGGGTCGGCCCTTCAACAGAACTTTGAAGACTTCTTTTTTTAGCCTTCAGCCAACCTTCATTTCGTATTCCCATGTTACTGATTAATATTACTGGATTACAGCCCGACTATAAAGAAGGGTGGATTTATTTTATAACACTAAAATTACGTTGCGCTTTTTTTTGTGGGTCTTAACTAATCCCCCCCACCCCCGCCACTCCACAATTTACAATCTACTAACATTCTAAAAATTACTTAGCTCTTTTTGTTTTCTGGTCCTCACTAACTAGAATAAATACATTTGAATACCATGTCGCTTATATGCCTTCCTCCATCTCCACCCCTACTCACTCCCACCCCCTACCTTTCTTTCCTGCTTCTTCCATTCCCCCTCCCCATCTCCCCTACCCTCCCAAATTGCAACTCGCGAATTACTTATTTGGGATCTAACTGGCGTTCCTACAATTTAATGACGTTGTAAAATTCACGTTCTCGGAATCCACCGTTTTGTTGCACTTTCGGTCTATCAAACGTGGCGCAATAACCATCTGTGGGATTTAAATTGCATGTTAACATTTTCCCAGCGCAGCGCATATTCTGAAATCTTGAAATCTAGAACGTATACTTCGCATCCAAACCTCCACCCATCGCTTCCCCCCACCCCCAACGTGAGGGCGCACTACGCGTTAGCTATTTCCCAACTTTTCTAGGAGCGTTACCAAGCCGGCCACGCAGTCAATAAAACGTTTCTTTATTAAGAAACAAACACGGAACGTTAAATGTTAAGCGTAAAGGTCAAAAAGTCAAACCCTAGAAGGAACACGGAAAAGCTTTGGCAGTAAGGGTGTAGGTGTGAAATTTTGTCAGTAAGAGGCTGGTAAGCATTAGGGCACGTTTACGCATCCACTCGCTTTTGCATTCTCCCAGCTAGAAGCTAGAAATCACCTCAGATTCCAACATGGCGGCGGTTTTATGTCTGCCGCCTCGCAACGAAAACGGCAAATAACGTAAGTTCTGAAGCGTTTGGGAAAATTGTTTCGTCATGAGGAATTCTTTATATTATTGGCACGGATTATAAGACTGCAAGTATTTACTCAAACGATGTCTGATTTAGTTAATCCATTTAGCGTTGTTACCATGGCAATGTCACCTTTGCCATCGCGATTGAGTTCTAGCTGCGAGAATGCAAAGGCGAGTTGTTGGATAAACGTGCCCTTATACCCTTACTACCCGGCGGTAAGCTTATAGTTCTAATCTATTCGGACAGAACGTATGAACGGTTGTAGCCCGTTCTTTATTCTTGGAATATCTTTAAAGAACTTTAAGAACACAATTTTCTTGTAATGTTTGGCATTTATCTTTTGATGCTTCAGAATTTTTGATTATGTTTGTACGAATTCTTACAGTTAAGTTAATTGGTGACATTCAATAATGCTCTCTGCTGCGAATACGCTGCTATGTTACTACGCCGAAAAAAAAAACCCATTTCAACATAAAGCAATCAGGAAACGCATACCCCACTAACCTTGGACTTGTTTAATGACCAAGCACGCCAATTTTGTAAATCCAACTTTTTAAATATAATTCTAGCCTATTCAGACTAAACGTGTGTATATATGGATTTAGCAGGGTTTTTGTGCTGGGAATATCTTTAAAGAGCTGTCCTTAAAGCCATCTTTATACGAATTTCGAAGATTTAAGGTAGTTGACCACAACCAATAATGCTCTGTACTGTGTACTGCGTATATGCTGACATCTTACCAAACCGAAAATAAACATTTCCACATAAAACAAAGCAGGAAATGTACACCATACTACCACTGAATCGTCACATGGAATTTATAGGAGGATCTCTAACAGTTTTTTGCTAAAATGCATTTATTGCTTTCCTATTCGTAAGGACGAAAGCTTGTCACCGGGTAGTAAGGGTCTAATGCTTACCAGCTTTTGCTTTCACGCTTTTAATTTTTGGGTTTGAAGGAAATCAGGCAATAATAAGCATTATTTCAAATTTGCTGCCTGATTGCAAGATGGCGTGCATCACAGATGGCGTGCATAATAATGAGGATGTCACATTCATTGTTTCAATTGTTAACAACTATAGCTTCTTCATTATAAATTTTAAGGAAATGGACTATAATCTAGACACATGCTAGTTTTTCGCGCCAAGTTAGGCAACAAACATCACAACAAACATCACATCAATTCAATTGTCGAGGTTGTAAGCCATTGTAGCGCGGCGCCATAGCGTCAGTGTCTTATATCTTGAAGCATATAGTTGGGCACATTTCAGGTACTTGGGGGAAAATAATAATGCGGTATAAAAGCTTAAATTGTGTTGAAATCGTGAGCAATGACCCACCTGACACAAATTAACTCGTGTAGGAATGCCAGCTAAGCTGCTTTCAATGCAAAATTAAAGCAATAACGTTGTAAATGTGTTACTAGTTACTAGCTAGCTAGCTAGTCCGCTCATCCCTATGTTAATTTCCATTGGGTGATTATTCATCGATCCCGAGATAACGGGAAGGCTTCCAGCTATGAAATTGGACGAATGGGTGCAGTACAATATGAACTGCGCACCTTTTATGGGTTGGAGCCTGGGGGCGTAACGGGGATGGCGTGGAAGGGCGCGTAAGTACGAAAATATTGTTATAACCATTGATGGCATTGACGGCATCGTCTCTCATTGGACGGTCAAAGTTCGAACAATGCAAATGTGTATACTGACGTGTGTGCCTAGACACACACTAGCGTAGCACGATAAATCTAAACAATGTTGCAAAGAAATTTTATTCACGTCCAATTCACGAAAAAAAACCATCTCTAAAAACAAAGCAAATAAACAAAGGCAAAAACTGATGAAGAGACCACTAAGTTGAGATTGGTTCGGCCCTTCAAAGGAGTGATATCAACAGACCAAAACTAACTAAATAAAACAAATTACAACAAAATTAAAACCAATCCAAAAACCTATAAAGAGGTGACTAAGTTGAGAATGGTTCGGCCTATAGGCAAAAGGTAGTAGCAAATTGTTGAAAACCAATTTCTTGTTGACGTGGCATTTTATTACACATCTGCACGTTAGTGGAGTTGAGTCAATACACAATTTAAAAAAAAGGAGTGATATCATATCAAAAACCAAACTGGTAAAAGAGGCCGCCAAGTTCCGAATGGTTCGGCTTTTCAAAGGAGTGATATCAACACACCAAAACATTCGCCAACTTAATCGCACCGAATAATAATTTGGACGTGAAATGAAAACTTGAATATTGCTACCGAAAGTAGCAATGTTCTAGTTTTCATTTAACCTTCGAACTATTAAGCGGTGCGATTAACTTGGCGAATGTTTTGGTGTGTTGATATCACTCCTTTGAAAAGCCGAACCATTCGGAACTTGGCGGCCCCTTTTACCAGTTGTGGTTTTTGATATGATAGCGATTACAAGTGACGATGGCAAATTTATAGTTTCAATTGGTATCTACTATATTGTCTATGTTTTCAATTTGAAAGAAATCGGACGGTAATAAGCATTATTTCAAAATGGCAGCCCAATTTCAAGATGGTGGCCATTAGAGATTAATAGTTACGAACGATGGCACATTCACTGTTTCACTTGGTATCAGCTATTTCGTCTCCATTCAAAATATGAAGGAAATCGGACGACAAAGAGCATACTTTCAAAATGGCCGACCATTTTCAAGATGGTGACAAACTTTCGACCCCGACGATGATCGGAGGTTTCCCGGATCGAATCCCCGGGATGGCACCTCCCTTTACCGGAGTTCTTCTTCTCTAACAAAAAATCTGGTAATGTTCAAAATTGAGCCGGTTCAGCCATACAAGCATTAATTGCTTCGGTTGACATACGGCTCTTCAAAATTAAACATTACTAGAGACGATGGCGCATTCACTGTTTCACTTTGTTCAAATTATTTCGTCTACGTTCTAAACTTGAAGAAAATCGAATGATAGTAAGCATAATTTCAAAATGACCACCCAATTTCAACATGGTGACCATTACAGATTACAAGATGCAACGATGGTTGGGTACCGGGAAACTAACATTGTCGTTGTTTTCGTTAGCTAGTTCGTTGTGGAGAACCAAAATTAAATGGTCTTGATTTTCCCTTAAGTCTTCAAGTTTTAAACCGTAGGGCGCGAAGTCTTAAATTTTGAGGCCTCAAAATTGGGCCGCCGACATGACTGAGTGACTTATTTACTTTTTCAATTCGGGCTTCGGGAAACCAGTTGAATTGTTTCCGCCTTTGTTGCCACGATACTGAAACAATCCAGAATCAACTACTCATCGAGATGACGCATGCTAAATCCAGAAATACGCTAATGTATTGCCATCAAATAATAATCATGGGAAAAAACCTTCGGCGGAACCTAAACATAAGTATCCATTTCTAATGTTCCGTTTTTTCGAAAATAAAAATCGGTGGACAGTGGACACATATAAAATGGAAGCGAAAAAAGCCAACAAATTAACTGAGCAAAAAACGGCTTCGCCGTTTAGAAAAAAAAAAACATTAGAGCTCGTATCCCCATACTCACAGCCCTGAAGGTACACGAATAAAAACGGATTAGAGTTCAATCGACCTTTCCTTAATAAAATGTAATTCTGTTTCAGACTTGTATTCTGTGTTTTTCCATCTTTCAACAGTTAAGAAGTTTAAGCAAAAAAAAACCGTTTTTTTGGCCAACTCTTTCCATCTTTGACCTTCATTTAAAAAAAAATTCCCCAAATGTGCCAGGTGGCAATTACCCTGCACATCTGACAAAGGATAAGTAGAAGGCCAACTTCCAGCAAAAAAACATTGCAAGGTTGGGCTAATCTACCGCTTGACTAGACACAAACTAGATAAATGAGATTTCTGATCGAGATTTGAGATAAATTAGATAAATGACGTTGGAGAATAATTAGATCAAATGGATTTGACATATGTGAGGTGAACTACATTTGGCATAAATGACATAAACGAAATTGAAGATAAAGGATAAACGAGAACGAAATAACGAAGTTTGAGATAAATAAGAAACACGAGTTTCTCATAGGCCCGTAGGTTAAACGAGATAAGTGACACTTGACGTATGTACTATTTATTTGCCTTAACGAGTATACTAATATTTATTTTGATACTTACTTTGATTCGTCCAATGATTCCACTAAGATTCGTATCTATATGCCACCAATCATTATAGGACTCTTGGCTACACAGATTCATCCTACGTTATACACAAACTGATAGTACTGTAGAATAGCTTTATTCATTGGATTCTTAGCTGCACTAAGTAAGAATCCGGGAATTTTGTCTGCACTGACCACTCTTAGTATTAAACAGTCCCCTTATTACTTACTGGAGTATTGCTTTTTGCGAATTAGGAGGATTTCAACACGCATTTGTGGTTTGTATCAGTAATTAGGGTTGCCACAATGATCCGGTATTTCTTTTAGCAAATTAAAATTACCTTTCCAACGATAGTTCGCATGAAAGATTGATCGATTAGTTCCGGGGATAATTGACATTTAGTATATCGCACAGCAGTCATATTTATGTTTTTCTTCAGATTAAACCAGAACTAACAGATTTATGGCATATATTGTTCAGACATTTCTTTTAGCAAATTAAATTATCTTTCCAACAATAGGTCGTACGTTAGGATTGATCGATTAGTTCCGAAGATAATAGACATTTAGTACGTCGCATGGTGGCCATTTTGATGACGTCATCCCGGATTACGTCGTCACTTCCGGGAGTGTCTCTCGGTGGATTCGGAAACTACAATGTGTGAACAGCTTCCATGTGCAATAGATTGCAGCTTGTTGCCAGAACTGAAATGTTTTCGCACTTTTTGTCGCTAACAGCACGTACTATCCAGCACAAGCAGTACTTAATGAGCGTGCCAGGGAGGCCACGGTCCGACGACGACGGGCAAGGGGCAGCTACTCAAAAACATCAAATGGATCAACATCATTGTTGAGCGTGAAGGACCTGTACATATTATTAGGAAAAAAGTAAATAAGAAAATATTACTATTTTTTTAATGTCACTACACTGCATTTTTACGGTATTGTAAAGAGTGCGGGACCTATCCTGAGTTTGCTGCAGAACGAAGACAGATAATCGATTGTACGTTTATGGTAGCAGAGTGCCTTGTTGATATCCAAAATGGTTACAAAAACAATGGCGGCCGTCGATTAAAGCCGCTCCCTCCAGGAAGACATAGCCACTCATAAAATACTTCCAGAACTCAAGATACGCCGCACACACAATAGGTGGCACTCATTTACAAATTTAGTAAAAACAATGTTTTCTCGAAAGGAGAACCGCGTGGGAAAACCTAAAAAAAAAGGGGGGGGGGGGCAGGAAGCCAATATTTACACCAGCATAAACTAGACAGACAATAAATTGCATGGAAGCATGCAATGAGAAGCGCTTCGTACACATACAAGTGTGAGGCTGTGCAAGCCACCACTGCATGCATTGGGCGCACACCTCCCACTGTTTTCGCAAGCTGCAGCGTCTGCTTGTGAACGCGCGAATATAGTTGTTGGTTGGTCGTAAGAAGCCAGTGACCGCAGGTGCACGAAGGTTTCAGCAAGACTTGTTATGAATATGTGCAGACGTTAGAAAACCCAACTGTTAGTCATTTGTTCTGTGGAGTGAAAGCCTCTCGCACAAGCCTACACTGCATAAACCACCTATCTCCAAAGCACAGGTGCTCGTCACAAAACCCACGTAGCGCGAGCGCGATCCGCGGTTTTTGTGACGAGCCCCTGTGCGCCAAAGCAGTCGTCATTCGCTTTAAACGCAGCTCTGAAAGGGACACCCTGCCTGCCTTATAACATTTCGCGTGCCAAACTACAGCTACGTGCAGATCGTCATCCGAGCAATTACAGCGCCAAGGTCGGCTGGGGTGGTAGCTGCGTTTCTCGCATAGCTGCTGTCTCGGTTGGCTTTGTGAATAGTACACGAGACAGAATCAAGTCAACGATTGTGTCGTCACACACCGGAATGATTCTCGTATTTTAAAATCACAATTTATAATTTTCTAGGCTAGTGTCTTATAATTTTGCTTCGGCGAACTATTGGAATAATTAATTTTAATTGTTACCGCATTAGTCCATTAGATTTTAGATCTCATGGTAATTATTGGAAAATCAGTAGATATGCACAGAGAGATTATTGCACGTCATGATTATTGTACGCGCGCAACGCATCATATAGTTACGGGTCGTTCTTAAATATAGTTAACAATATTGAACAGAAAATCTCCTAATCGCCACATTTTAAAACGGTTTTTTAGCAAGGGAAAGACTAACGGTAAGTAAATAGACCTTTGGGGCCGTACTTGATGTGGTGGATCGAGAAAAATGGCGCTGGGAGGTATATCCCTTTAAAAGTCATTTATTTAAAGCGCCGTAGGATATTTCGTAGAGTTTCGGGAGCATCGCAGCGAAATTACATTACAGTGGCAACTAGTAAAAATTTCTCTACGAGTATATTGAACGTAATTTCACATTCTTTACAGCGATTAAAATAAAATTAGTTATTTCAATGCTTTAATTTCAAGTGCAAAAATGTTACACCAACGTTCAAAACCTGTATTGTGTATTGTGGCTCTCACAAGTTTTTATTTAAAACTTCGAGCCTTGAAAAGGCAATAAATTTAATATTATTATTATTTATTTTTTATTGATAAATATTCTACTTTAAAAAAAAAACAATTTAAAGATTGGATGATCATGTAATAAACCTTGAATTTTCATTTATTATTTGTACAGTCTGATACTAAATCATGTGTTTTTTCATAATTTGTTTTCAATAAGTTCGTTTTTTTTCTAATATTGTTAATTATACTATACTTGTATTGTGATAAGCTTTTTTCTTTTTCTTTAACCACACCATGTAATTTTAATTTGTTTGCATCACATACACTATACTGTATTGCTACACTGTAGTTCATGTGGTGCTAATTTGACACAATAAATAAAAAATAAATTATTATTATTACCGTATTATTATCTATGTTGAGGATGAATTATTTATTAGTAAAGATAAAACCTTGCAAATGAACATTACAGTACCAAAAATTAAAATTAAAAATAGTAAATGGATTATTAAACATTATGGAAACTGCAAAAACTTAGATTCTGATGGAAACAATGATATTTGTAGTGATCGGTGTGTTAGACTAGAAAAACAACAGACAATGAAATATTTAGGAGTAAATTGATGTAAATTGGTCGTTTATAAAGCTTGTAAAAGAGCTGATAAAAAAAAGTTGATAACTCCAAGATTATACAAATTGAGAGAAATTTAAAATAGGAAACAAAAAATAATAATTTATGGTGCTTGGATAGCTAGTATCGTCAGATATGGAATTTAAATATGGGGACAAAAAACAGATTACTTAATTCAAAGATTTAAAAAATCACAGAAAAAGTTAATAAAGATTCTGTTTCGAAAAACAAAATTTGAAAAAAAATAGAAACTCTCTTTCAGGAAAACAAAATTATGAAGACAAAAGCTCTGAACAATTTTGTTATCTTGGCAAAGTATTTTCGTAATAATAAACACAAAGTTCTTAAATTATAAAAGTGAACCCAGAGCAGGAAAAATAGTTATAAATTGCCAGTGTGAAAAAATAATTATGGAAAAATAAAAAGGGATTACTTTATACCAGACTTGTTTAATGGTGTACCGAAGGGAGTACTGATTCATGTAAGGGTGAATTTAAAAAAAAAATACAAACTTATATACTGGGAAATAGAAGTTAGCATACAATATAACATCAATGTGTAAGTGAACTGAAACTAAAAAAAAAAAACTAATAAAAATGCAATACGAATATTAGCTGTTTATAAGAAACCAAGCTCAAGTAAAAAAGATATCATAATAAAACTAAAAAACTGTATGACAAATAATAAACCAAATGCTACATAATAATGTTTTAATAGGAGATATCTATATAAACATATAAAAAAATAGAAAATGTTGAAGACAAACACGAGCAAGATTTAGTAGATAACTATGAGAATACATTAGCAAATTAGGATATGAAAAAAAAAAAGGTTTCCCTACTAGAGAAGAAATTGTCACAAAAAAAGGACATAATTATATGTAAAGGTCTTGTAGCGATAATATTTACATTAAAACTAATAAAGGAAAAACCAGAGGAGGAACATTAATAGAAAAAGTTGAAGATCATTATTTTGCTATGTGTTGGATCTGGAATCCTTGGAAAGGCAATAATAAATTAGAGACAATAAGGAAAGTAGAAGGAGATGATACAATTATTTATAAACATGATAACATTATAAATGAAATCAACTGGAGTATACGTAACACTATTAATTGTCCAGAAAATATATTTGAGGAAATTATCTATTTTGCTAATAATTTCCTAAAATATTTTTTCTGGACAATTAAATAGCAATAGTAAATGGAAATAGTAAATGATCTTAATAATAATTTTGCTAAACAAGTGCCGGATCTGAAGGAAAGTTTTAAAATGGAACATGAAGAGTACAAAAAAGGAAGATTAAGCAATAAAATTAGAAATAAAAAAGATAAAACACAGAAAGATATTAAAAAAAATAATATACAGCGAATACACAAATAAAACGGAAATAATGGCAATAATAAATTAATTAAAAAATATAAAAGCAACAGGAATTGACAATATTCAAACAGAACATGTAAAACAACCTAAAGCATTAAATTTTTTAATAAATGAAATGAAAAAAATAAATTATTATTATTGCGGTATTATTATCTATGTTGAGAATGAATTATTTATTAGTAAAGATAAAACCTTGCAAATGAACATTACAGTACCAAAAATTAAAATTAAAAATAGTAAATGGATTATTAAACATTATGGAAACTGCAAAAACTTAGATTTTGATGGAAACAATCATATTTGTAGTGATAGGTGTTTAGACTAGAAAAACAACAGACAATGAAATATTTGGGAGTAGAAATTTATGTAAATTGGTCGTTTAAAAAGCTTGTAAAAGAGTTGTTAAAAAAAACTTAACTCCAAGATTCTGTTAAAAACTTTGCTCCAAGAAATCTGGCCTGAGCTGTTAAAAATACAAGTTTTATGACTGGTGTACCCAAAATAGATACAAATTATTACAAACCCATTGCATTATCTTCATTTATTGACAAAATAATTGAAAAATCCTTTGCTATTCAGATAAGAAATTTTTTTAGAAAAAATACAAATCTTAAAATTCCAATATGGGTACACAAAAAAAAAAGCACAACTGACTTGTTGGTAGATTTGAATGAGATTGTAACAAATGCACTGAATGACGGGAAATACATGGGGGTGATTTTAAAAGATCTACAAAAAGCATTTGACACATTTGATCAAAAAATTCTGTTGAAGAAATGTGAAAAAATTGGACTGAGGGTTAAAATTAATAACTTAATAAAGAGCTACTTAGAAAATAGGAAAACTACTATTCAGGTAAGAGGAAAATATAGGAATCTAATTACAGCTAATTTCGGAGTACCACAAGGTTCTGTAATGGGTCCACTTTTATATTTAATTTACACAAATGATATTCTACACAACATAAATAAAACCCAAATTTTACTTTATACAGATGACACAATAATGATTTCTATAAATTATAATTATGAAGAAATGATTAATATTTTACAAAATGATTTTAATAAATTAAATGATTGGTTCATTGCGAGCGAACTATTTATAAGTAAAGAAAAACAATACAAGTGGATATCACAGTACAAAAAAATGAATACGTTTAAAGAACATAATTATAAAACATTACAGCGGCAACTGTGTAAACCTGAAAGTAAATAATAAAAACATTAAATGTAACATGGAATGTACAGTACTAGAAAAAAGAAACGCAGCAAGATATTTAGGCATGGAAATAGATTCAAACTGGAACTTCAAATGTTATATCTTGAAAGTTCAAACTAAACTATTTAACATTATTTTTTTAAACTTTTACTAATATAAATGAAAAATAATTTTTTATTTTTAAAATATATTAAATAATAATTATTAAAAAAATGATACCAATTAAAAAGATATTTAATACAAAAACAAACAAAAATTCTTTAGGATGCATGGATAGAGAGTATGAAATCGCAGCCGACTATCTGATTTGAAGACTTCAAAAATCACAAAATAAAATAGTCAAAATACTCTTTGGAGAAAATAAAAACACAAAAACAAAAGAAATCTTTAAAGAAAAGAAAATTTTCCGAATAATACAACTGCGAAATAATATAATAGTGAAAATAAACTATTACGCAAATTTATTAAAAACAGCAGAAAAGTAATATCGAAACTAGCAAGAAACATGAATCCATCCTACATTTTACCAAGATGGTAAAACTCACATGGAAAAGAAATAAGAAATGGTACATACCAAATGTATTTAATAAAATACCAAAAAATATGCTGAACTTGCCTAATATAAAGGAAGTTAAACTAAAGATAAGAGAAATCTTGACCCTTAAGAGTCAATTACGTTTAAAAAATGAAAATAGAAGAAAAATACAAAATATTTGCAAACTAATACTGTAAATAATATATTGTAATAAAGTATCATAATAATAAAAGTATCATTTTATTGTTATTATAAAACCAAAGGAAAGAGAAATGTGAATTATCAGTTAGATTAATAGAGGTACAATACTAAAAATTTACAAAAAAGTTTGAAATGTTAGATTAACCATTATTTTATTTATTTTTGTATATAATAAGATGTAAAATAAGAAAAACGGACGCAACTCATTGCACAATGTTGATTGAACATATGTTTAAAAGAACTGAATAAGATGTTTTTGAATTCTGACACAAGCTGTTTTTAACAGCTTCGAGCAACTCCATTGTATATTGTAGTTGAATAAAATTATTATTATTATTGATTATTATTATTACAACAACAGTAGCAGGAGATGCACTTTTTTTTTTAATTAATTTTTTTGAGCCTTAGTCAGCAACTTAATGCTTGTATGGCTGAACCGGCTCAATTTTGAACATTACCAGACTTTTAGAAAAGAAGAAATATCTGGTAAAGGGAGGTGCCAACCCGGGAATTCGATCCGGGAAACCTCCGATCATTGTAGGGGCCGAAAAATTGTCCAGAATTGGCCAGAATAGTTCCTATAGTCGCTGAAGGAGCATGGTAGCCTCTCACGCTACCCTGGCCGGCAGTCCTGGCGGGAACTTTGCCAAGATCCCCTTTCCAGGGGTTCGACTAGATCTGCAAACCTCCAGCACCCAGGCTGAGCTCTCTCACAACTCAGCCACGATGACTCTTTTATTTAATCATAATAAAAATTAAAAAAAAAACTACAACAAAGACAACAGCAACAACAATATTGCAGTATGATTAGAATACCATTCCCAAGACCTGAGTCTTGTTATTAGGATACCGATAGTTTAGGTTGTAAAAATTTTAAATAAAACTAAAATGGCAAAGTGCTCCTCGTTTTTTACGTTCGTCCCATAAATCGTTTACTCACTGCCTACCTTTTAAGCCAATACATTAGTATAGGAATGCTCATATTAACTGAGCCTAAATTAAACTTTTTATTCTTTTTTTTTTTTTTATTGGCAGCTCAAGTCCAGTTGTCATGTTGAAATCTTCTGCCCTGTTAGCTGCCCTTGCATTCCTGGTCTGTTTCTCTGCAGCCGCTTCTACCCGGATACCGGATGTTTTCATCACACAAAAACCAGTCTTAAAAAGTGTAATGAAAGAGTTAACAAACGACAGCCTGACGGCCCTCAACGACTACAATAGTGTGTACAAGGATGCGAACGAAAAGTTTCTTAAACTGGAAGAGGCACTTAAAGTAAACGCTCTTAAGATCATCGACCGCATTCGCTCAAACATGGGATTTGGAGGCGCGGATCCGGGTACCATTCGCGGTTTGGTAAGGTAGCTTTTGTATCGTATGGTTGTGCACTACTATAGTCACTACTATAGTCGGACCCGTGCATGCTGCCCTGTTTATTGAATTTCCCGGTATTAGTCCCCCCCCCCCCGTTGTTTTATTGTTCAGAGGAAAGTAAAATTCTGTGTGCAATATTTAACTGTGTTTGACCAATCCTTTAATTTTACTCGTCCACTACCACAGAACCTTTACCCATTGAGTATTGTTTTATTCAGTGCAACCTGGCTTGAATCGGCCTGGCCTGGACCCTGACTCCAGGCCTGATAGCTCTTCTGCAATCCGATAATGGAAGCTACCCATGTGTGCGCGACGGGTGCATGCTGTCCTTAGGCAGGTTGCCTCGTTGGTAGAAAGAAGGTATTTATTTCTAAACAGGCCGCTGCAGCGGCTACCTAGTCACAGCAGGTCTTCTGTACACTTCCACCACTGCCGCCACTTTCGAAGGTGTTGAGGCGCACACCTCCATCTCGCACTGCAACAGCGATCTCTATTATATAATCTAAAAGCATTATCCATGGAGGAAGGAATTAGGTTAGGAATTAATCATAATTGCCGGTTTAAAATGTGTTGCAGCTTTTAGGCCTAATTTTTCCTGCCGTTTTGATTTCGTATAAGAAGCATCTAACGAAGGATTCGGTTAGACATTAGGCGTATTTATTTATGCAACACGGTGTGCCTCTTGGCACACAGTTAGTTTTATAAGATAGTGTTGTTGACGAAGCCTGCAGCGACTCGTGGCAACTTGATTTGCCGTGGCAGCATGATTTTAGACCCAACTTTCAGTTTCTAAAGTCTAATATTTCTTACCTGCCGTTTTAATTTGGTTCTGGACTAAGCCTATTCACCTATATGCAACATGATGTCGATATATTTTAATTGGCGGAGCGAGCGAGCGAAGCGAGCGAAGCGTAGCCTATAACGGACACCAAATTGCAAAATGTTGGTTGGTCTGTTGGTCCGTTGGTCCGTTGGTCTGTTGGTGTGTTGGTTGCACATTTTTAGTCTGGGTGGAGCCCAAACGAAAGGTCGGATTGGAATGAAATTTGGTACAATGCTTGATACCCTAAACAGTATTACTGAGCCAAAATTTGACGTAAATCGAACAATTATTACGGGAGAAATAACAAATTTTCGAATTTATTTCTAACACTCACCATTGTAAATTTGGAATCGTGAATAGTTACGGAATTCCGACGAAGCATACACTGTGCTGTTGGTATTCAAGTGAACTTTTAAAAAAAAAAAGCCAAAATAAATCATTGTAGCTTCCTCACAGCTAACAATCTTTTTTGACATAACTCAATGAAATAATAACATTTGATCATAACACTTTAACCACTAGAGGAAGACAAGCAAATGGGAAAAAAACCAGAAGGATTCGTTAACGACTCACATTCGTTTCATGTAAACCAATGCTGCGTAAAAGAATGCTTCCAGGAATTCAGCCAACATGGCAACCAAAGTGGCGTTGACGCTATCATCGGGAATCTCAAATTTGAAACATCAAATCGCCACTGCAGGAGGAAACCGTTCATATAATACGACAGTACACAGCAGACTACGTATTTATATCACAACACAGAATAATAATTTGGCTTCGTATTGTAATTTCAAGATTTCTAGATTGCTATGGAAACTACACTCTCCATCCCATGTTGCCAGAATAAATAGGCCTAACATCGAACCCAATAGGCCTAATTTCTCTACTGTTGTCGCTTACGAAACTAAAACGGGACTAACAATTAGGCTTAAAATTAGAATTTAGAATTATTTAAATTCTATGTTCACAGCCAAGCTAACACCGGCTGATCAACAATTGTAATAATTCCAATTAAACAAAATATTAGCGTTTGGCGTTACAGTACGTGCCAGAGGTGGGCGCTTCAACATTGTCGTAGAAGGCAGCGTAGAGAGCCGCGGATGTTTCGAATCTTTTGATTGTTGTGAAGTACTATCGTTACTGGTGATTGTTTAGCTTGAAATTAAATGCTTTATTGTTAATATTTTAAATCTAGGACAGATACTCTGCAATAAATATAAACAATGTAAGCATTATTGACGGTGGCACGTTCTTTGCTAGCTTAACCACGGCGGCTAACGTTGTATTTTACAACGGCGGCGACGGCGCAAAGAGGCTGCAAATAACGAAACGGATACTAAATATGGGTGCAAACGAAAGTATCTTAAAATTAATATGAAACGTAGCCTAGCTAAAATGTAAAAAACACCAGCAAAAAGCTTCAGCTCAACTGTAGCCGGATGAATATTGCCCCGAGCTTTATAAGAACCATTAGCAAACATTGCAAAGCCATTATAATGAGAGGAAATACAAATTTAAAATAAATTTTTCTTCGCTCCGCCTACAATAGGCCCAAAGCCTGTTTCCTAGTAAATGAGCTAACGCGTGTCGTTAGCGAAATCTTTTTTGTTTTTACGGTTGCGTGTTATCCTTAGGGTTTAAATGCGTCAATCGAATGTAGCCATTTAATCATTTAATCATCTAATCATGTAATCATTTAGTTACGTCAAGAAAGCCTATTAGCTATTAGTATTAAAAAAACGCTTAAGCTTATAAAATACAGATTTAAGCCTTAAATAACTTACAGCACTAAAGGAACAGATATTAGAAAAAGACTTGTAAGCCATCAACATCGCAACACTTTGATTAATATAATAATAATAACAATTTTGTCGCGATAGCAACAGGTCTGGTCAGGATCCTAAAATCGCTAACAGCCAGCCTAAATTACAAGCAGAAGACATTCGCATATAATGATAGAGATTGGCCAACAGAAGGTGAGGAGATTAGGTATAGGGATGTGATTGCCTTACCACCAAAGTTAGACGCCTTGACGACGTCTAGGACTCGGACAGCTAGCGAAGATGAATATTATGCATTTGGCCTCACGTTGGCAAATTTCAAAATGTTGGACAAAGATTAGACTGTTTGTGCCGTCGACGGGAATTTTTCTCTTGTAAATATTGGTAACTTTCCATCCGTTCCTTCTCTTTCAGGTAATGTGCAAATAACCATGTTTGGGGTCGATAGTTTCACATCAGTAACCGTGATGTGCTGTTGCGGCAAGAATATTGAACGGTCAAAATGTAAATTGGTGCAGGTTAAACTAGCTTCTGACGGAAATTACGCTGAGGGTAGGCTTATTGGGTCGGTCACTATTATGGGTGTGAACCGGGAAGGTCGCTCTTTTGACGTACCAATAGTGTTGGATAATGAAGTAGAAATACCGCAAGCCTTCCATAACTTAATTTTGTTGTCGAGGACAGCCAACCGAGGGGTGCTGTGTAGGAACCCAAATAATCCCGCACCATGAGAGGTGTCGGACGATCATGTGGCTCCAGGGCATTTTTTAAGGAATATGAAGTGGTGCTCCAAAGAGAAAAAAAGGTATGATTCTGTGGACAGACAGACAAATGGAGGGTGGGGAGATAGTCGGAATATGCTTTTGCGCTTAAGTTTCTCAGAAAGTGTACATTTAAAATTTGTCCAATTTACGTTAGAAGGCTCTGATCAGATGAGTAAACGACGCAGTGACGTCATGGGAATGAGCATGAATGAATACGTGATTTGGACACATATGCCATTGCATTCCTAATATTTTCAGTGCTAAGGCTTTAATTGTTGGAGACCAAATGGTTGGAAGCGTTCAGAATTCGAACAACAACCGGTGACATTCGACTTGCACATATTCGTTTCGTCGTTTTGCTCCACTGCTCCAAGACGTGGACTGGTGCTCCAATCGAGAAGGCTGGTGCTCCACTAGCAGCAGCAGTTACTATGTTAGAAAATGCCCTGTGCGGCTCAACAGAAAGGTAAACAGTTGCTTGAATGACGAGAGGTGCAGCCCGGTTCTAAATCGTGGACTGTCGATCGTAGGCTTTGATGAAAGAGGAGGAATCGACAGTAACTGATATTGGTTACAGAGGGTTCGCAGTGTCGTAAAGTAAAACGGTGGCCATCGTCGGAGAGGTTGTAGAACATTGTTCGAAGCGAGAGAAAAGGCCCGTTGTAGTCGTGAGAGAAGGTACATGAGAGAAGGCACATGCTCCTTTCATGCGCGGTGACATGGAAGCGGGACTAGGGACTGGTGGAGCAGATTATCTAAGGTAATCGTCGTGTCCTTGTGTCAGACCAGATGAAGGCGTGGCCTGAGGAGACGAAGGAATAATAGACTGAAGGATGTTACAACAGGTTCAGCCGGTTCAGCCATACAAGCATTAATTGCTTCGGCTGACGTAAGGCTCGTCAAAATTTAAAAAGTAAAAAAAAATAAATAAATTAAAAAGGTGGAATGGTTGCAAAGAACCCATAAAAGAATGTGACATCCTTTTTCCAATCTTGCCCTCTTCGGTATCTCGCAAGGTGATTAGTGAAAGCGGGTCCGGTTAGGCTGTTTCCTCATTCTGTAGTAGAGGGAAAAGGCAGAATACAAAGCGAGAGCGGCAGTAGGGTTTCCATCTGGCCAGGGAGGTTGCCATTCCGGGCTCCCGTAAATCAATGAAGGGCTAAGTCGGGTCGCAGTGAACCACAAGCGAAGCAGTAAGGTGTGCAATGGACCGCCACGTGCTGATGGCCCCAGGGAAGGGTGGGGAAACTGCAAAGTAGTATGCACTCGAAGATCTGGGCGCCAGACGCTTGGACGTAACAGTGGACAAGGAAAGATTGGAGGGAGGGCCTCCTGGCTACTCCCACGACTCGTGGCCCGATGATGGGGATCGCAGATGGTCACGAAAGACATCCAAAGGGTGCCAACAGAAGGGACGAGTTTACCAGACAGGACAACGACCATCGAAAAGAGGACAGCAGAGCAGTCCAGAGGACAGTGGACGTCAAGACCATCGAAAAGAGGACAGCAGAGCAGTCCAGGGGACAGTGGACATCATGAGTAGGACAAGGGTCGGTGAAACGACGTTGCGGAGGAGGGTCGCAGGATTGTCCTGCAGGACGAAGCGGATCTGTTCATGAGGAAAAGGGTAGGACTGCACCTACAATTAGTGGGAAGATATATTCGTGACATGATTACCAGAGAGAGGACCGATGGAGGCCATGATTGCCCCCCCCCCCTTTTTTTTAGTCCAAGCCAAGCAGTCTGAGTGCAAAGGGTGATAGCTGAAAGCAGTGAGGGGCAGAAGGCAAGACGAATCATTAAGACGAAGGCGAGACTGGTAGGACCGATAAATAAGGCGCATAAAAGACTGTCGGACGTAGCGACCTCCACGTAGGGATACACGCAATGATTTAAGTGGTGAAGGATCGCCACGAGACGCAGTTGCTCAGTATGTGAAGTAATGAAACGGCTTGGCCGGATAAACGGCCCAAGGCGCGATACTGGCAGGACGCGTGTTGCCTGCCAAGGGCGTCAGCGAGGTAGGTAAAAGAAGGGCAGTGGATATGCTGCCTGTCATGCTAAAGAAATGTGTTGACATGTAGACCAGTCGCGTAGACAGGGAACGATGAGATGGAATTGAAGAGGGGGCTCATCCAGGGTCCACCGAAAGGGTGCAGCCAAAACGTGGTCAGTTAAAAACCAATGGTTCGAAGGGACCGGTGGGGACCGGAGGACCAAAGGGACCGGTGGGGACCTGGGGACCAGAGGACCGAAGGGACTGTAGTCCCGAAAGCAGATGAAGGATTAATGAAGGGAAGGCCCATAGGCTAGTAGAGGGCGGGCCCAGAGATGTCTGTGGGCCAAGTACTGCGAGCCACTCGGGACACGGCCTCAAGTGGTCGGTGGAACCAGCCTATCTAAGATACCAATAAGCTAATGGCAATTGATAGCATTGTGAAGGCACCAATGCCAAAGTTGCCATGTAGAAGCGTACTAGGCGGTGTTGCGTAACTCCGAGGATCCAGTCGAATGGGGACTGGGAACTGAAGACAGGAAAGGGGACAGAAGACAAGGGACGTGGCTCAGCAGAACTCGACCGGGCAGTGTAGCGAATCCCGGAACACTCAGGTAGATGGGGACAGCGATAGTTGCCGAGTGCCGGTCCCCCGGCCCCCGGAGTAAACAAAGGATTTGTCTTGTATAAAACCCCCCCCACCTCTCATATTCCCCCCCCCCCCCCCGCCGGCCTCCCCTGACCTGGTGGTGATCTCGGGTCACAACCAGAAAAAAAAAGCAAGCTAAACTAGGCATCAAATGAATAAACTGAGGTTTTATTTTGTTAAATTTATTTTAAGTTTATTAATTTATTTATTTTTATAGCAACTTTGTAATAATTTATTTTATGTGTTTAAGGGACGTATTTTACAAAAAAAAAAAATTGGACTGCATTGAAGCTTACCTTACGTTTAAGTTGAATTAAACGAAATAAAAGTGCCTAATGCGGCTGCCTTGGAAAAGAAAGTCCCTGGCCCAGTCCGTTTCCAGATGTGCCCGCTGCCGCCCCCCCCCCCTAAACAATTCAGTCCTGATGCCGTCACTGGATAACCCCTTCCTTCATTCTAGACATCCCCCACCCCACCCCAAAAAAGTCCACCTCCTCGCCTTCGCCTAATCCATTTTTTGATTAATTTTCGCTCCTAATTTGTCGTTGTTAACTTTCAGGGTTTTAGAACTCTGAAGGATTTTGACAAACTACTCGCCGAGCTTAAAGAAGAAAATGGAGAAGAAGCTGCTCAAGTAAAAACCCTCATTTCGCCTGATTCTCCATTTGTAGCCGCGATGAATCGTTTAACATGTATGGGCACTGAAAAGGAAATCGAAGAAAAACTGTTTGTAAAGTGTAAAACTGTTGAATCACGTTGTATTTCAGCTTACGATTTAAAATGGAAGAAGGAATGTTAAATCGAAGGGCACCTACTTTTATAAGCAAAATTGCTGTGTTTTTTTCGTAATAAGTGAATAAAAATTATATGAATCGTACTCTCCACGTTTTATTCAGACGATCATTTGCTATACCACGCGCCGTGGCTGTTTGCTGTCACGTGCATATCACGTGACTGGGCTAGTCCAATCAGACGGCCAAACAGCCGTTGTTCTCGTTCGTCATTGGCTAACTCATGGTGACGTCACGGCAAACAGCCACTGCTAATGGTTTAAACGTAGTGAATAAAGACACTGCCACGTGACCTTTACAAACAATACGCTGGGCAAGTCCCGATCCATTTCCGTCCAATTCGAAATAACAGCATATTAGAAAACAAAAACACAGCATGTTTCACAGCAATAAAACCACGATTTGCTTCAGGTAAGTTTTAAATGAACGGAAGTCAAAACAGGAAAGGGACACTAATAAGGTTTCCGGTACCACATTGTTGCCGTGTGTTTAGTCCACGTGAGACATTGATGTTATTCAACCATTTGAAACTTAAATAATTAGAAAAGAAAAACGAACTCGTTTGATTTTTAAGGTAAGGTTTAACTATTCCGAAGTCAAAAGAGCAAAGGAACACAAATAAACTTTCCTGTAAAGTTTCACATACCGCAGTGTTCCTGTACCGTTTAGTCCACGGGAAACCTTACTGCTGTACGCAAATGTTTTTTTAAAGTTTTTACTTTAGAACACGATAGGTCAGATCTGGTTCATTCTACTTGGCTAAACGACATCGCTGAAAAAATCGTAGAAACCATACTCTTAGTGTGCTTAGTTCAGACCTACAGATTAAATAATTCAGGATTCGTACGACTTCTTGAAAACCTGAAATGTTACTGAAAATAAAATTGAAATACCAGACCGGAAGTCTTGAATATGAAATCTTGAAAAATGGTGTATGTATCAACAGGAAAACGAAAAGGAGACGACTTGACTTGAATAATGTTGAAAAATTTAGCCCGAAATTGGCGAGTGAGTATCCTATATTATGCACTATATAATTTTGAAAGTTGGGACATGGTTTTATTTTATTCATATGTCTAACGGTTTAATACAGTAGTAAGGTTTCACGTGGACTAAACAGTATAGGAACACTGCAGTGTGAAACTTTACAGAAACGTTTGTGTTCCTTTGCTGTTTTGACTTCGGATCAGTAAAACCTTACCTTAAACATCAAACGAGTTCGTTTTTGTTATCTAATACGTGATACTTCGACATACCAAGTTGGTTTTCTGTACTCATTGAAAATGCATTGAATTTCACTCGCTTTGCTCGATTTTTCGCTTTTTTGATTTTTCAATTTGATTTGTCCGCAGCTTGGTTCGCTTTGTTCGATTTTTCGTTCGATTTTTCAAGTTGGTTTCTCCGCAGCATCAGCGGCTTTGTCCGTTATTTGTAATATAGGACGGCAAGCCAAATGGGCAACGGACATTTTAGCCTTAACACGGGTTTGTGACGTAAAACATTACATAAATCAATTTATAATAAGGGTAGTGCTTCCTCTTCACTTTTCCAAAGAGTGCGGGTGAATTGTTGGCTTACCACCATTGTTAGCATTTGTTTAATCTTCAGATAAAGGATGGGATGATAATGGAGTGGGCAGGGTTACTGGGGCGTCAGATTCGATAGGCGTCTTGGTCCCAGCTGTACATCTCTGGCTTCCTACAGACCCGGGTTCGATCCTGGGCATGGGAAGTGTATATATACGGGTTTTTCTCCGGTTGTTTCCAGCCCGTTGTACGAGGGTTTCCTCCGGGTACTCCGGTTTCCTCCCTCCTGCTGCAAAAAACAACTGTTTACGATGGTGGTTCCTTCCACTTAACATCTGCCGCTTGGGCCTTCAAAAGCTGTATAGCTTACTGGCCGACAACGTCTATTCTATTCTATTCTAAGATCAAGGCCTAGTTTTTAACGAATTCACTCGGACCGAAGTGTTTCAAACCAGGATCCCATCGCCGGGACCAGAGACACAGCCAAAAAAGAGAAACAAACTTACAGGCATTGGGAAACCAGCCACCAATATAGAGAGAAACAGGTAATGGCTACACAGTATAAATGCATATCTTTCTTTTCATGAAACGAACCGAAATCAACGTTGTTGACTGATGGGACAATTTCTCATTTCCTTGATGGCCGAAGGAGTTCATCGGAGTCGAGCAACAATAATTCTCCTGCGAGGATAACAATGACAAAGTACGTCAATGACAACAATGTTTTGGATCGGGGATTGGAACCGCACGGGGTTTAAACACTCTAGAATTACAAGCCAGATATTACCCTTTTTGTTCCAACAATGATTGGTGAATAAGTTGTTTTCGAATCCGTTCGCGGTTGCAACAGTAAACCCTCGGGTTGTGCTATCGAGGGATTCTTATTATTCACCAATCAACTTATTCACCAATCATTGTTGGAACAAGAGGGTAATAAAAGGGTCAAAGGGTTTTAGCGTGCGTTAACCGCACCCGGCCATCTGCCCGACGCAGCCCTAAGGTCCCATGTCTGCAACATTTGTGGGTAATGACTATTACTTGCAACAATGCAAACTGTTGTATTAACGTGAGTTTGTCTTGCCAAAATTTGTTAGGTAAGTTTTGATTTATTAAAGGAACCAAGCCCACAATGGGTTTTTCCCCCATTACTAACAAACTAAGCCGAAATTAACTTAGAACTGAGGACAGGTGTATGTACTAGAAGTAAAAAAAAAAAAAACACTTAAAGGCACATAACTCCCTCCGGTATATTTTAATAGTTTCACTCGATACATTACCGGAAATAGTTTTATATAAACTGATTTACCTTTCATTTGCTGGTCTAAGGGTACGATGCAGATGTCAGTAGTGGCGCGTGAATGTTATTAGGCTTGTTTTAAACGGCTCGGTCCGAGCGGTATATAACTCCCGCCACATCGCTGGCAAGCCGCGGCCCTGGAGGAAAGATAATTAATCTTTCGCTCAAGTTTGCGACTTGGTCGTACGATGTGTCACGTTGCAGCGGCCCCGAAATGAGTATGACTAGTGTCGTAGCAATGCGCGCTGCGGTCGTTTGAACTATATTTTAGCGTAGGTGACACAGAGTAAAGCGGCCAGAACGGAGGGATTTATGTGCCTTTAAGCGTTTAAAATACGGATGTAAGCTTTTAAAAACCTTAACGCTTTAAAGGAACAGACACAAGAAAAAGAAGGTGAGTCATCAGCGTCGCACTAATACGTGTAAAAGAATATCCAGCGTCCCAAAAAACAAGCTGCAGCTTCTTTTAAACGTTTTGGTCCGACCCTGGTGGCTTACATGTCTTTGTCTTGTATCCGTTTCTCTACGTTTTTTAAGGCTTACATCCATATTTTATACGCATAAGCGTTTTTACTTCTAATAGTTGTTATTTTTTTCTTGTCCCAACAAGAATCACAACAAGAATATTGCAGTCACTTTTAAAATATCATTATCTAAAGGCCCTGGCCCTTGTTAATACCTACATTTTTAAGCTATGAAAAGTGAAAATCGGTTCATTATTTTGATCTCTAGGGTGAGATCAAAATTTCTCCAAGTACAGCAACAACAAC
>JAHWFP010115889.1:16001-35948 GCA_023313725.1 Lithobius niger | reverse complement strand
ACCCCCCCCCCCCCCCCCACCCAAAAAAAACCCACAGTTGGGATGTCGCTTTAGGGTCTGCGTGAGAAACGAAGAGCAAGACAGACAGGAACCAAGCTCGATGAAAAAGGAATAGAGCAGTGACACGACTTAGTATTATTGTATGTAACTCTATGCTGGAGCCTTAATGGGTTAGCTGCAACTGCAGAGAGAAACAGAAGGGCGTCATACTGAAGCCGATGCTGTGAAGAGTGATTTCTTAGACCTAAAACGTGCGATTTTTGTTGTTGGAGAAAACAACGTTATTTTAAGCCTAAGAAATCCGCTCTTCCGTTGTTTTTTCCTCCATATTTATGTAGTGCACCTTGTAGTTATGCCCTCCAAAACCCATACTGGTGCCAATATGGGGGCAAATATCACTGCTCTATAGCTTTATTGTTTTCCGTTTTAATACTGCTTTTAATTTTCCTTACTTAAAGACAACTAACGTTCTAAATCTAACGTGAGTCGTTCATAACCCGAAGTCAGGAGATTTAATTTACTCATGAAAGTAATTCACGCCGTTTTATTCTGCCCTTCCAGCCCGTTCCAGCCTATGCAAACCATGTGTCTTGCCTTGGTAATGGACGCCTGAGGATCGCTTAAATTTCCACCGAGTTACAGCGCCACCGCGGACATAAGGCGTCTTATATAATATATTAACTCAATTGACTTTAAGCCACTCTTAAAACTAATTGTAGGCCTTTAGAAGTTTGAATTTTGACCGTAGTTTTCCGTGTCAATATGACGTTTTATCTCAGTCTCCCATGGTAAAGCAAAAATGTTGTCGCATCCAGTTGTAAATTCTCCGTGGAGCTCAGTGGTTTATTTCTTACCTTCCGTTTGGTTTTTCGATTCCCGAACCAGGTTTTTAGTACTGCCCAATCCACCTAGCGGCGGCAGCTAACGTCAACAAGTTTGGTTTCAAGATGGCGTCCGTTTTATGCTTTGTTATTTTCCATGTTAACTGTAACTCCTTTAATTTGGGTGATGCCCGCTTAAGCAGATTTTGCTCTTATTCATGTTGATACTTCACATCTTGGGCGAATGTTTCATGTAAATGAGTAAGGCAAGTATGTGTGATGGTGTCGATTTAGTTCCCACGGAAGTGGGTGTTGATGGAAGGCGTACTATTATCAGACCTAAATTTAAATTTTAAATTGTGTTATAATTACTTGCTTCGTGAGATCGAAATTTCGATATAGTTTAATTCGAATTTGTTGGCAGTTTTTGTTGTTGTTTGATGGCTACCAACATGATGCGTTGACGCTTATCGTATTTGATCCAGCGTTTTGATTTTGCCACGATGTAAGCCCAGTGTTTACACTTGATTTGAAATCGTAACTTGGTCTTCGTTTGACTTTGATAACCAACTTGATAATCAACACATTGACTTGCAAGTATTTGGTTACAGTGTGTGTTGCTGTATTTTGTAAATTGCTGCTTAGGAACAGAAAACCGACTACTCGCCGATCGTGTTGAGTGTTGTGCTAGAATTGTACCTAATGTATGATCAGCTGAACGACTTTTCCCGTACTGTTTTTTTGGGGGGCAAAAGCTTAGTTTGGCCCTCGTAAATCATCGAAACTTGGGTCTCTTTGGTGCAGGGGCAGACTGGCAATAGTGCCCCAACGGCCATTGGCCGGTGGGCCAACTGGCTGGGGAGGCCACATGAGTCAAGTTTTTTTTTTTTACGTTTTATGGTAGTAGAAATAAAATTACTCCCTTTTTGGTGGGAAAAGGTTTTACCCTTTTGTTATTAAAAAAAAACTTTTTTGTGCGAAAATGGGGGTAGGCTGGTCATGGGTGTCTCTCCACTCTCTGTGGCCCTTCCCACTCTGACCCCATGACCTTGTGTACCGAGCCCCGCTGGCGCTCATTCCCGCTCTTCTCCTGAGACAGTCATGGAGGCAGCACGCATTATTGAGCGGCTCCACAAGAGCCGGGAAGAACCAACAGATGAGGAGAGAGACAGTGAGACAACCAACCCCTGAGCAGTGTTGTAATAATGAATGCCGAAGTCTAGATTAAACCAAGAGTGTTAAAGGCAGACAATGTGTAAGTCTCGGTGAGTTTAATGAGTGATTCCGGGCAAGAGGCTGCCCACACCATCTCGGCAGCCGGCCCCTCAACCGAGTGCTTCGCGGGTGAAGCATCTCAGTCTTATACGCCGAAACTCGTCGCATTCGTTTCTAATACGTCGCCTGTAAAACAATAGTCTGGTTAGCAAGCAGCACAACGATTATCTTTCCACCTCCTGATGCTCACGGACGAAAAATGGACTGATCCGTTCGAAAATCGTGACTAAATTGTTACTTAGCAACAAACGCGTAACAAGTAATGCGGAGCGTGGCTGGTTGAAAGCTAATGAAGTAGCCTATTTAACAATTTTCTTTCTTAGTAGAATAGTATGCTAGCGTGTGTATGGTAGGGCAATCTTGCAATAATTTCTTAGGAGAAAGAAATAATAATAAATTAAAACTTAACGCAACATTTAAACCTTTAAATTGAGGAAGAAACTAAAGGACTTTGCAACTTATGTTCTTTTAGGCGGCAACCAACAACTGCAGCTATGTGACTCGTTTTCATTTAATTTGTTCAATGTGTGAGGAATGTGCCATTGTGCCACAGGGTAATAACAGGTACTGCCGTGTGCATGTTAACATTAAATTTACACTTGGTGATCATGTTTTAAACTTTTAATACTTAAGAGATCTATAGGTAATGGCATTCTGGCAGTTGCATTTGCCAAGCAAGAAATATACACTATGTTTACATGACCACTTCGAAGCGCTTCAGAGGGATGTGCCTCGCGTCCGTGTCGCCTCCGTGGGTCTTGTAAACACCCGTTCGTGGCGCTTTCCCCCAATGCGCTTCACGGAGGTGGTTTCAGAATCCATATCGCATCGTCTTTGTGCATGTAAACACTCGCAGTCACATTGAGCCGTTGAAGAAAGCATGGTAAAGATGGCGGACACAGTTACGGCACCCACATCATTTGTGCTGGTGACATTCGAATTTTAGGTAAATAAACTGAAAATGAGTGTGCATGACTAGAAAGACCACTAAGTTTTAATTACAGTTGGTTACTTGGGTCTAAGCTGACCTAGTTTACAACATGCAGGGGGTAGAGCAGCGTGGGACTTGCTCACGCTTCGCCAAAGGGAGGGCAGGAAGAAAGGGTTATCCGATCGGACTGGTCGAATCGCTTTCCTTAGCGGATTGGCCCTAATCGCTATCTTTCGTCTTGTAAACAGGTACCGTTTTTTGATGCGCATTTCAAAGCGCATCTCTAAAATGTGCTTTCTTGTGGCCATGTAAACGTAGTGATTGTAAACTGTAGCTACTTTAACTATGTCATAATCAAAATAATGCGATTATTTCAATTATTTTAAAATAAGCATGATTATTTCCAACCCTGGTTTTGTAGAAAATAATTGTAATGTTTCTCATTTCAGGAATGCTGATGGATTGGTTCTATTTTCTGCAGACTGCATTTTCTAAATATCACACACACATACAAGAAAGAAGATGGACGAATGTGCGGTAACCGAAGCAAATGGGTGCGAGTTTAATGGCGGTGATGAAAACAATAGGGTATTGCCAAAGAAACCTGTTATAACGAGGGTAAGCTTGCGTAGGTCAGTGCCTCGTACGTTAGTCACGCCATTGCGGCGACGAGGACGTCTGCGGGGAAGAGGGCGAGGAAGGGGCATTCTTGCTTCCCCTTTGAAGAGAAGTCATGGCGTGAGCATTTCCACTTCCACTTCGAAACGGGGGATTGGTTTAGGATTGCGGACACTAGGTATTGCTACTACGGCTACCGCAACTGCCCCCACAGCCCGCGGAATGTCAAGACGAGTTTACCGCAAGCGGTGCAGCCCTTTTCTGTGCCGTGCTTGCAACCGAACTTACCTACATCGGGAGTTATACGTAATGCATATTCAGTTGTGCCACAGTGGCGAATCCTTAAAATGCAAAGTGTGCAACACGGACATGTGCTGTCAGTATCATTATGACTTGCACCTCAAACACCACACAACCCGCACCGAGTATGTTTGCCAGTTTTGCCAACGAGCATCGCCGACGATAGAGTGGTTGCGTGTTCATGTCGAGGAACACATTGGCCAGACTCCGTTGTTGTGTGACCAGTGCGAGCTGGACTTCCAGAGTAAAATCGAGATGTCTGCAGCGCCAAAGCTAATGTGCTTTGCTCCCATGATTTTTAAGTCCGTGGAAGAACTGAATGTACACATAAAGTTTCGCCACCAGACGCTTGCAACCATAGATGGTTCTCAGATAACGACCGCTCAGTGCAAGAGTGAGGGTGACGGCATCAGCCTTCTAAATCAGTTGATCAGTAACGAAATGAATGCCACCCGTCTTGTGTGTTCGTGTTGTTTGAGAACTTACAACTCGGACTATGATCTACAAGTGCACCGGGAAAGACATGCCCTTATGAGAAGTAATGGGACTATGGGATGCGGAATGTATGAATTGTTCAACCTTTGCCTTGATGGTAAATATTTAGCTGAATTGGGGCTGCGGGACGTCAAGTTACGAGTACTTTTAAAGAGGTTTTTGGAAATGGGTTTCAATTTTAAAGACACTGACTCTTTGTACATAAGCACGGAAACTCTGTTGGTCAAGTTTTTTCGAAAGATTCTGGACGATGATGATATGAGCGACATTGTTTATGTCACTCCAATCAACGACTTGGTATCTGAAATGGTGTTCGTACTTAAAGAAATATGGCCCCTGGACCAAACTTACACCCAAATACGACCAAAACAGGAAGTTTTGTAATATAAGATAATAGTAACGTTTCTTTTTATTCCTTGTTTTAAGATGTTACATTTTTTGTCCAACAGGAATTGTCAACTTTTATTGGGGTCGTGAGTTTTACTGTACATCTGTATTTAGTATTTTAATGGAATCGTTATATTTGTAGTAAGTTTCATTAAAAGTCATTATTACTAATTTGTGAATTTTTTTCCCAAAATGAAATTATCAGTAGCCTAATTCTGTAAAACATATGCTGCAATGACTTTTGATTTGTCTTGTCCTGAATAATAGACTATTATTAAGGCTCGGCCGATACTGTCTTTCACCAATCCGATACCGATACGGTCCGATGCTTTCTTCACCGATACCTCAACGCAGTTACTCCCAGCAAAGAAAATATCCCTTTATGCTTGTTAAATTTTATAAAATCCCAATCTCAAATCTCTATGAGCAAGCTTCTTGCAGTAAACGTGTGTTTTTTTTTAACCTGTTTTTGTTAAATAACTTTAGAACAACTGAAGCTGTCGCTCTGAAATTAGCACCATTGAAGAGCTCTCGAA
Organism: Lithobius niger; assembly: GCA_023313725.1. Lineage (NCBI taxonomy): Eukaryota > Metazoa > Arthropoda > Chilopoda > Lithobiomorpha > Lithobiidae > Lithobius > Lithobius niger. The sequence continues at coordinate 30,585 of JAHWFP010115889.1, read as the reverse complement.
AAACTGGTTCGAACGGTGTAATGGAACAGCAAAAACCTATATTTAACCAAAACAGTTAGCCGATACAGATGCCAACATCAGTGTCGGCCGAGCCTTAACTGTTATTGCGCAAGGTAAAATGCAACTAAAAATTTGTGATCAAGCGTTACGAGTATGTATTGAGGTGAAAATGTTCCTCGATATTTTGTTGCGTATGTGGTCAACTTGGTAGTTTACATGTACATATCCGTGGTAGTTGCGCGCCACGATTTGTCTACAAATAAACCTTTCTAGTCTAGGCCATAATCTCCTGGTGATAACGACAAGCACTGACATCGTCCACTTAATAAAATTGTGTAATGAACCTTTTTTGTGTGCAATTTGTTGTGTGTTAATGAAAACAAATGCATTCAGTTTTTGGTAGTAAGGTTAATAGTACGCAGGCTTCCAAAAATTATCCAAAAAATGTGTCAACAACGACAAAACCATCACAAAAATTAAATGGACGTCATATGACGTTTATGGCCTCCCAGAAACATTTATTGAGGACGTCATATGACGTTCGTGGCCTGCAACGGGTTAATTTTTCATGTGGTTAATGGTTCTATGGCTATGTACAGGGATAGACCGATATTAATATCGGTATCGGTATTTACAGATATTATCGGTATCGGATCTGTATCGGTGTTTATTTACCGATATTTTAGCCGATACGACCAACTTCCGTGCTCGCTGGCTACTCCACCTATCTTGTGAGAAATCTTTCCTGCATAGCATCGCATGTATCCCACGACATCATCTACACAGCAGCTTAGTGAATTCAACGTGTGTGCATTGCCAGATTCAGGGCAGGGCTTCTTCCGATTAGGCCTATCTGCAGTGTATTTTGCGGATCTGCCACCACTGAGAAAAAAAAATTAGAAATTTAATTTTCTTGAACACCAGTTTCATAATGATGAAGTATGCATTTGACTTTCTGACCCATTACTTTTTTTTTTGAAAATCGGTATCGGTATATCTGTATCGGTGTATCGGATCTGTATCGGATCGGCGTGTGAGGGGAAAATCGGTATCGGATCGGATCGGTATTTTTCTGTATCGGTCGATCCCTAGCTATGTAATGTTAAACATTTGGTCTACAAACGCTTGCGGGTGCCTTAAATTTTCGTGGTCAAAAGTATTTATGTGAATCTTGTTCTAACCTCTAAAATTCATATTTTTGCCTATTTTTTACCAATGTACACATTCCCATCAACTATCTCAAACGTGATTCCAGTTGCAGTTGCCATTTGACCAGTAGACCTTAAAAAGTACTCGCCATTTCACAATTTCTACACGCCACATACCAAATGCATCTTGAACGATACATGGTTTCTCTGATTTATGCATTTATAGAGCTGTAAAATTTTCTTTTACTCCAGTACTGTTGCAGAAAAGGCTGTCGTATAAGCCCTTAGGCCATGCAATTAATTGTTTGGTTTACAAGTGCGTAAATAATCGTGGTCAACCTTTTTTATCTGAATCGTGGTCCACCCGCTAAAAATCATATTTTCGCAAAATTTTGACAATGTTTGACATTCCAGTATACCATTTTCACCGGCTCGAAACGAACTTTTGAAGAGTGCAAATTTCATACCTCTAGCTCGAACCACTAAGAGGTTTTTTGGCAAAAACCAAAATATTGTTACGGTAATGCTAAAAGTTCTAAATAACATTAGCAGAAAATTATACTTCTTTATGTCGGCTGCATACTCTTACGGCTTTGAGCTAGGTAGAAGTTAAAACAAATGTGGTCAGTTAAATAAAATAAAATTCCTGGTTGTCTGGCACTTCAATTTCCAACCTAGCCTGTAAGCCAATCTGAGCACAACGCCGCAAACCGTTCGTCTCTAGCTTGTACGGTTCCAGGATATCCCTATTTGAGTGTCATCTTCCATTGCTAACCACTGTTTAGGCGAGTAGGAATAAATTCCAAGTGTCCAACTGTTGATTTTCATTCGTCGAGTGGCGACTAACATTGAAAAGGGTTTATTCACATACACTATTTTAACCAGCTGGAAGCTAGCTCTCCACTAGCGCAAACTACCTCAACCACTAGAAATTCTTTTGGCAAAAAATAAATATATAAAAATCGGCTATACTAGTTGACGTAAAAGTTATTTATGTCAACAAGTATTTCAAGATTTTTTTTGTGTAAATATCCTGAGGTTTGAGGTAGTTTCATGTAAAAAATTAAGCAAACTACTTAGTAGGCTACTTACAATTACCAAGGGAATATACATGTCTGCCGAAAGAACATTTTGCAAATTAGTTTTGCAAAATATTCTTTCAGCAGACTGCATGCACCCTTACCCCTACCCATGCCAGTCAAAAAAAAAAAAACACCTACGCAGGACCATCCATTTTTGCATAGCACAAAAACTTTGGTGCGTCAGAACGACAATTGAACTTTCCGAGAAAATGCTGTAGAGGCTTAAAATTTTTTAAACAACCTGCAACAACCTGCAACCCTACTATTAAAACAAAAAGTTATATCTTTGGGGTCAACCCTTTCCAATGTCGGTCACCACTCGCCATTTGGCGAATGGAAATCAGTAGTTGGCGACCTGAAATTTAGCCTTACTCGCCAAAATGGCGACTAGCAATAGAGAATGACGCTCAAAGAGCGATATCTCGGGAATCGTACAATTAGAGACGAACGGTTTGCGGCGTTGTGCTCAGATTTTTAAGGGCTATGTAACTGCTTTATCTTTATTAATACTGGGGTTAAAGAGAATTTTACAATTTCGTAATTGCATGAATTAGAAAAGCCATGCATTGTGCAATATGTCATTGGTATGTGGCGAGTAGAAATTGTGAAATGGCGAGTGCTTTGTAAGGCCTACTGGCCAAGTGGCGACTGCTATTGGCTTTGCATTAGAGAGGGTTGTTCGGGGTAAAAAATAGCATTATTAAAGAATAAAAGGATACTGGAAGTACCCAGCGTAAATTCTGCCAATCTAGCTGGTTTAGACGACATTAGCACTCCAGGGCATTCCTAGGGTATCCCACGACTGAACTTTCTAAATTAACAGGTAGCCTGCACAGTATGTTTGAATTTACGACGGTTTATCTAATTCCAACCTTCAAGAACGGGAATTCTGTTGCGCTCGCCATTTGGCCAGTAGATAGATGTTAAAATTCACTCGCCATGTAGAATTAGTTTTAGCAGATGTGGTGCTACGTAGTGTTCAAACATTGTTTTCAATATTCTAACACTCCAATTAGGTAAAGAGGTTAGTAGCAATATTGCATGGATAGTCATTGTAGTTCTGCAGTTCTGCATGCAACAATGAAACCACTTGTCTTTAGCTAGTATGGTTCCCGAGATATGACAATTTCAGCATCAGGATTTGTTAATCAGTTGCCTTTATGGCCAGTAGAGCTAAAAATTCAGTTGCCAACTGCTGAATTTCCCTCGCCATTTGACGAGTGGCGACCGACACTGGTGAAGGTCGGCTGGTTTCCACAAAATTGCGCGTCTCAGGGTAACGCCTGTCCAGGACATTTTGTTTCCCTGTTGGACAGGATAGCACTGCCTGTATTAATGTCTTTTTCCCTCAATTTGTCTTCTTTTCAGCATCAGTGGTGTTTTATAGAGAAGTATAGAAAAGCTGTTTTGTTAGGTTAGATCAGTAAATTTCCTTTCCCAGATTAAAGCTTGTAGAGCTTAGCTTGACGAACTCCTACTTGTGGACTTGTCATGGATGTCTATAGTTCATTAATCCATCTCTGGGACTGAGGTGGCTGTCTGCCTATGCATGTTCCTTCACGCAACAAAATGTGTGCCTGTTTTATTGTACTGGAGTATTGTAGCCATAATTATTTGCACGCATTTGGCAAGCTGTTCTCAGTCTACATTCTAGTAAAATGTTCTTGTGGCTCTACAGTCCAGACCGGGTTACCACGAAGAAATACGGCAGGCTCTGGCTAATTTTCAACCTTCTCCGCTGTTTACCCCACCTGTTCCGTCTTGGTGCCAGGGTGCTCTCCCCTTTGGCCTGTGTACGGTGCCACACCTGTTTACCATACTTCTTCGGCCGATGCTGTCTTGGCTGTGCATCTCAACACGATTCACTCATTCACCTATCTGGACGACTGGCTTCTGTGCAACCAACACCCTGCGTTACTGTATCAAGATGTAGCCTTTTACCTACTCGTCTTACAGCATCTAGACTTCGGGATCAACGCCACCAATTTCCGCCTCGTTCTGTCCCAGAGTTTTCCCTTCTTGGGCACAGAGTTTGACACACTGAGCTTCAGGGTTCGTCTGTCCCTGGAAAGGGTCACGAACTTACATTGTGCACTAGAGGGACGGAGGCAGCTCCAATCAACGTCTGCTTGCAACACCTGCAGTGTGTTCGGCCAGATCAACTCTCTAGCTTCACTTGTGCCTCTGGGTGCCAGAAGGACCAGGTTGCTTCATTTGTTAAGGACGACATCGTGTCCCTGGCTAACCTGCCCAGAGACATACTGAACTGGCGGGATCCACAATGTCTAGCGTTCCGATTCATCTGGCGGAGACACAGGTTTTCCTGTTCACCAATGCATCGAAGGAGGGGTGGGGAGCCCACTTGGGATACGAAACCCTTGCGGGATCCTTGAGTCGGGGGGGAGCACAGCTTGCTCGTCAACATCTTGGAACTCCTCCACTCGTTCCTTGTAGTCCTGACAGACAGCATGTGGGCAATAGCGTACATCCGCAGGGGGGGGGGGGGACACCAACACTCGAAAGCATCGAAGCTGTTCCAGTTGTGTACCAAGATGGACATCGCCATTCACCCTCGCCATATTGTGGGGTAACTCAACGTTCTGGTGGACATATTGTCTCGAAAAACTGTGATGTCCAGAACAGAATGGAAACTTGGATCATTCGGTGTGCAGGTTGATTTTTCATTGGTGGGGGGGACACCGAATATAGATCTGTTCGCAGATCTGAACAGATAGCTTCCAATGTTCGTCTGTCTCTTCCCGCACGACCAAGCTTTGGCGACAGACATCTTCAGCATTCCGTGGCACGGAACTGCCTACCTGTTCCACTCCTCCTCCCCCTTCTTACAGAACACATTGAAAAAAATCAAGGCATCAACAGGCGAGATCATTGTGATTGCCCCTCTGTGGCTGGCGCTGTCTTGGTTCCTAGATCCCCTGAACCTAGCAAAAGAACCTCCACTACCCTTTCCATCGCTCCCGGACATCCTATGCAACACAGAGGGCGGACGTGACACCCAAACCAAATATTGTCTACCTTCACGCCTGGTGAATCTTGACTTCCACCTCCCTCAAGACATCGGGGTTTTCCTCTGCTGTGACTTCCCATGTTCTGCAATGCCATCGAGAATCAACGGTCAAGGTTTACGAGGCAAAGTGAGGACAGTGGATGTATTGGTGTGCTTCTGTTGATGCGGTTACCGTATTTTTAGAACATCTATTACAGTAGACTGTGGTTTGTCTACTGCTACTATTAAAGGTTATTGATCAGCTATTAAACGGTGGCTCACCCTGCGGTATCCAGTTTGATTCAGGTATTTGGTGTCCTAGGTCCACGTGCTCGTTGCCTTTGGTGCAGGGGAGCGTCTCCAGGACACCATACAAGCCTCTGTATCGGGTGTCCTCTTTCTTGTTACAGAAAACGGTAATTTTGCTGGCCCTTGCTACTGCCATCAGGCAAAAGGAAATCTAGAATTTGGCTGGCAAGAGGTTAGGGAATATTTTCGCTGTAATTGTTCGTGCCTGTCAGGGTGGAGAGGCACTTATTCGCCCCATTGAGCTTATAGTTCTAGGTAAGGTCTTTAGGTCTTCTTGGACAATAGAAAAGTTTAAACAGTTAGCCAAACACAATATACCAGTTGACACCACGACGGGGATAGTCTGTTGTCATCAGCAATCCTATCACAATTCTACTTAATACTTGTTTTTGTTTGTGTAATCCTGCTGATGTATAGTAAGAAAGATAACAAACAGTGTTTGTTTCTTTGTGAAATGGGAGGCTGCCTGTATCATATTTCAAGGTCAACCTTGTTTAACTGCCGCAACTAAAAACAATTAGCTGATGTCAAGATGCCCCTGTTGCTGCCCTGTATTGTTGAGTTCAGATGAGATGATCTTGCTTCCGTTCATTCTGAGTTCTGTCTTACGATTGCTTCTTGCGAACCCCTTCCCCCTCCCACCCCATTCCTTGGGGGCGATTCCAGGTACAGGAAGTGAAAAGCCATTGGTTTTGAGGTACCCTTGTAAGCTACACGAACCCTTGAATCAGAGTTGCAACACTATACTTAAATTCATAAGGAATTATTGAGGTTATAATTGTGCAATTTTTAAAACGTATGTAGGACTGACACTGAATCATGTTAAACTTGTTTGTATATGCAGTTCGGAATATCCATTACCTGTAAATTTTACATTTCTTTCCAGAATGCTGTCTTTCATTAGAGGTTTTTTAGTTCCTCAGATCCATACAGCTGCATACCCAAGTGCGCATGCGCGAGTACAGCTATAAAAGTAACGAGCTGTGGCGGGAAGACATCTTTTTCCTCTAGCACTCCACTGTGTGGTCACGCGTTCATTTTTTTCTGTTTTCTTTTGTTTCATTTCAAGCCTCTCCAACTGAAGAACTCTTTTGTCCAATGGCAAGATCCAAAGGTACACCGAGGGATCCGTCGCCCAAAATGACCTCTGGTAGCTAGCCCTCCACCCGCAGATCCCAATGTTGTTGTCGGCCCGTTGCCCACTCCACCAGCTTCACTTTCGGACTCATTTTCTCTTTCGCGAACACCCCTTTCGCCGTATCCTCCACAAGACTGTCAGATTGCCGCCTTCGACTCTCCAATCCATTGCGGTCGACCCATCAAGGCATCCTTCGCTTTTCGGAAATCCATGACTCCTCACAAGTCAAAAATCAAAATTTCGCAGGCAAGTTCCAGCCATCATCATTCACCAGACAAACTTCCTCTCGATCTTTCGTCTCGATCCTCACGCCATTCTCACAGTCCGCCCTTGGACCCTCATTTGCTGCCTAACGATGAGCCTCTCTCCGCCAAGCAGATCCCATGTGCTTATGGGTAGAGCAATCTGTGATATCAAGTACAAGTATGGCCGCCTTACCAGCATCACCCGCTTCGTCTCACCATGAATCCTACACTCTTAACTGGATTCCATCATCATCGGACAATTCCTCACGTAAACGTCATCTACGATTTCCTCTTTTGCCTGCACCTGAACAACGTTGCTATTCGTCTTCCAACTCTCGTTCAGCATCTTCGGCTTCTAATCCAGTCTTTTTCCGGCGTTCACGATTCTAGAGCTCTATCTTTCTTCGACCAAAAATATCTGTCGGCAAAAGATTAATCTTAAATATAAAGTCTTTGAACAGACAAATGAAAACAGTCACTTCAAAATGGAAACCCTCGACACCATTTCCAATTACTTAAACCAGGAGTCTATAGAAAACAACTAGGAGCGTGTCTCGGTAACTTCCACTACAGTGTTAAGTCAGGAGAGACTACAGTGGTGTACAAATTTGTTAGCAGAGGTCGCCACCTGCATGAGATGATTAGAGGTGTGCGTCACGTTCTCAAGGCTAGTTTTCGGTCCTTTGTTTGTAAACAATAAATGTTTAACATGGAAACAATACCAAAGTAATAATAAAAAAAACTAAACAAACAGACAATCAGTTGTTCGTAAGTTGCTCTAGGCCAACAATAAAATAGAGTATTGCTTTCGTAGCACACGTCTGCTTCGGTGCTAAGTTTCAGTTTCGATTTTAGATAACTTGGCGCAGTAATGTTGCTCCTTCTGGCACTAGCACATCGTACTAAATTAAGCACTCCTAACGTAGACCAGCCATACACGCTCCTAGTTGTTTTCTATAGGCTCCTGCTCAAACCAACAGACTGGTCAATTTTTATAGATTTAGAAGATGCATACCTTCATGCGCCACTAAATGTAACAGTCCATCATCTCTTCCGCTTCATTACGTCGGCGAAGTCTACGAATTCCATTGCCTTCCTTTCGGACTAGGTTTTTCACAGTCATACTCAAACCGATCCTGGCTGACCTTCATTAAAAACAAATCCCAGCAAGCACATATCATGACGACTGGCTGCTAAACAACCAAAATCCATCCCAACTCGTCCACAACCGATATTTTGCCACAACTTTCCTCAGCCAACTCGAGTTTCGGCATAAACCTAAAAAAGTCAAGACTCGCCCCACCTCAAGACTTCACCTTTCTAGAGTCATTCAACCTCGCATCTGCAATCGTTAGGCCTTCACCATACATGATAGAAGACATCATAACTCAAATCAGAGACTTCCGTCTAAAGCCACATCGACACTTGAGGAAGTAACGCTTTACACCCCACAGACGACTTCCCGCACGAATCCCTCCTATGGGGGGGTCCAACGTCCAGACCCTTTCACAGTCGGTTCATCTCCACGAACCTCCACCGGATCTCCTCCTCCTGAACGACGCATCCCTGGAAAGGTGGGGAGCTCACATAGCTCATCACGAAGTCTCAGGCAAATGGACATCGCTCGGTCAGGACCACATCAAGGCCGTACTCAACGCTCTACACCACTTTCGTCACTTCATCTCAGGGAAAATACTCCAAGTCCAAGCATACAACACAACAGCAATTGCTTACATACGAAAGGAAGGGGGAACAAGATCCTGTCAACTCCACACTAGCACCTCGGCGATCTTTCACCTATGCATTCAGCTCAAAACCACAATCTTACCCCTTCAGATTCCAGGCAACAAGCACATCATTGCAGACTATCGTATCTCACCAAAAGCCTCCCTCAGGAAAATAGACCCTAAAGAAATCTATTTGCGAATCCTCTCCGACATTTGACCTGTTTGCCAAGAGGCACAATGCCGGCAAGAAATAAAAGTCAGCCCCTGACTGGCAATGAAAGAACCACGGTAGACATCCTGTACTGTTTGCTGGATGTCTACCGTGGTTCTTACATTGCAAGTCGGGCTGACTTTTATTTCTTGTCTTCACGACCACAAAGCCAAATTTCGCCGTCTTCTATCACAATGCCAGACTTCCCCACTTCACTACTCCAATTCCTGACGATCAAGCATGGGCAGTGGATGCTGTAACCTTCCCTTGGCACAACCTCTACGGGTATCTCTTCCTGTCATTCAAGCTTCTACCTCAGGTCCTCCAGAAGATCGCGTTGTCACAGGGGATCTTTCTTTTAATTGCTTCGAACTGGCCGTCAGCAGCATGGTTCCCTTAGCTTCTAAATGACGATCCAAGAAGCGTACCGGACGTTCCAGATCAACTATTACAAAGAAAGGGCTTAACCCTTCTCCACCCGAACCTCAACACTCTGAACCTGCACGGGTGGCTACTATCATCAACTCATCGAAAGACTGGAATTCTTGAAGAACACAAGCCATCAGAATAGCAAGCAAAGCGATCAGACATTCAACTAACAAAATTTATGAGTCACTGGAAAAGATGGTTTCGTTGGTGTAACGGGAGGAAAGTCAATCCAATCGACCCAACCTCTACCCACACTCTTTGTTTTCTTCACTGATCTCTTCAAGGAAGGCCTGAAAGGACCCACAATCCTTGTTTACCTCTCAGCCCTGAACTCGACCTTCAAAGCTGCAGATAAATCTCATCTCATCGATGATTTCCGCATCTCCTCACTCATAAAAATCCTTTGAAATTGATCGCATAACTGTACGACAACTTTTTCCTGACTGGGACCTTTCAATCGTTTTGGATTCTCTGATGAAACTACCCTATGAACCATCCCTCTACAGCATCACAAACGTTCTCACCCACAAGAGGATTTTTCTGGTGACTCTGACCGCAAGCTTGCATTGCAGCAAAGTCCAAGCCTTGTCCATCGACCCTGCTTACTGTTTCTTTTACCCCAATTTCACTGCCACTCTTCTGCTCCCAAGATCCTTGTTTTGTGCAAAGACTCAGAAACTTTGCGAACCATCCGAGCCGATCATCATTCCAGCATTTTCAAACAGAATCGGTGATGATGAACCAGAACGTCTCTGTCCAGTATGTGCACTACGTGTTTACATCCAAAGGACAAAAACTAACGAGTTCCTTAGAGGCTGCAGCGAACTCTTCCTTCCGTACAAAAGACACTTTGGTGAATCCTCTGCCAGAATGGTCGCAACCTGCACCGACATCGTCATCACGGTCGCTGTACATGAACTAAGGGCCATCTCAATGTCATGGGCTTTCCACAACAACATCCTTGTTACTGAGATCCTTGCATCAGCATCCTGGCAAAGTTCAACTGTCTTCATATCACACTACTTCAGAGAGATGACCATACAAGCTGATGGACTACACCGTCTGGAACCCATTGTCACTGCCAGATGTGTCGTCAACTCTCCATAAGCACTATGAAGCAGAAGCAGGACCTCATCTCTAAACTAACGGCCCTTTTCAGGGCCACCACATCCTACGAAAGAGAACCAAATTTGCGGTTTATTTTTGTATTTCTGAATAAGGTGCGAAGTTTAAATAACTTATTGGGGGATCCGGCTCGTTACCCTACGGTGCTTATCAAGATGGCACCCACCACCGGATTTGACGAGGTCTTTCTGTAAATGCAAAATTTACAGTTAATGGATATTTCCGTACGGCATATAGACATAGATATTGCCGGCCCCTTGGGCTGAGCTGGCTCAATTTTGTTTTCGATTGCCTAGTAGGAAATATTCATTACCTGTACCCACTTTCCCTCCCTCTTTAGTCACCACCTTGACATATACAGAGTAAAAAAATGGCTTCCAGCTGCTACTCGTCACTTTTATATGAAGGAGTGTGCTCGCGCATGCTCACTTGGGTTACGCAACTGGATGGATCTGAACAACAAAAAACCTCTAGGGAAAGGCATCATTCTCGAAAGAATCCAAAATTTACAGAGGGGGCAGCAATTTCCTGTTTTCAAACAAATTGCTAGGCCCTACTGGATTCTAGTAACCAGCGTTATAGTTCAGTTCCTGCTCTCTAGAAGTAATTTTCTGGCCTTTTTTTGGTGCGAATTTTGTCAGCCGTCGTTTTTGTGCTACGTCGAAATGCCGCCCAATTCCATTATGTATGGGTGTAGAAAAAGCGCTAGCGACTAACATTTGGCTTACCATTCTTGCAACTCTTAACCTAGTTGGCTGAGAACATTTAGGCATGGAGGGGGAAGGAGAGGCCTGTCTGGTTGCACGTCAGGCGAATTTTCCAGTACTCTGTAAGAGGACCTCCACAAGCGACAAACAAGAAAGTGGAGTCTGCCCGATAAATATCAGAGGCCCCAGCGACCTCCACTTTCAAATAACGCCAACAATAGGAACGATGTAAACCAGTTGATAGAACGGTCGAAAATTTGTGGAGTTTGTGCTACATATATTGATGAATTTTCAGATTGAGCACATGTTATTGAATTATCAACATTAAGGATAGAACTGGTGAGTTTTCCACTTTCTTGCTCCGATATTGATTTCTCTCTTAGTGGTTCCGACAAGTAAAACTTGATGATACCAATACCGTCAATATTACCTTTTGTGTCTACTCGGAAGCACATTGCAATACATACACTTTAAAATATGACCTAGCTACGATGGTTTTACCTCAATATTATTTTTATTAGACATGATGTTCAAAATACATAGTAAACTGAAGTATGTACAACATTGGTAAATCGACTTAACTGATAAAAAAAAATATGTACAAGTTTTTAAAAGACGGTGCCTGCATTTTACATTGCAGCTTGACATTTTTCTTTGGTATAGGGGTGAATGTTCATTTGATGCAGAATATAATTTAATATTCTTTGGTGAACTTATTTCTCATGAAATTGTTTTTTTTTTTAAATAACAAATCAGTCGCCTTATTTGTGTAACTTGGGAGTTGTGTTGACTGCTACCAGCGAACAGAAAAATGGTACCTGCTACGGTTTACCAGCAAAATACTACACCAAATGAATTGAGCCCTTTCGGTTTTGTACTATTTTCTGTGAAAGGCAACGCCCAGGATGCTTAGGTTAAATCTGTATCTTCATGCTGCAAGAATGAAGCAGACAACTGGATGGCATTGGTTTCAAAACAAATCACCTCCCACCCCTCAATTCCCCCAAAATCAGTATTACCAATAGTTGATGCATAAAAAAATCATTTTATGAGGAGTTGTTGGCTCTTTTTGCTATTCAATCGGATTTGAACCAGTTATATCTTTTGATTTATTCAACCATAACCCATAACCGCCTGAAAGAACTTTCAGACCCTTTTTTTTAGAGTCCACTCGGGTCGGTTCTCGGATTCGAACCGGCATTCTCTTGGTTTGGAGCCGACGACGCTGACCACTGGGCTGTGACTGCCCGCTTTGCTCGGGGTCCCCGGGGCCCCCTCACAAAGCTCGCGCTGGGACTTAAGTTTTTCACTGTTATACGTTGAAGACGTACGCTCGTATCTAGGCGGTTGTGGGTTGAAACCTCCAACGTTCAGTTGATGATAGTTTATAAAAATATTTAACTTAAACGTGCATCCTGCAAATCATTCAAACTAAATACAGACTGCAAGTTTGTTTTGGCTGAAAAGTAGTCACCAGCAGTAGCAAGGGGCCTGAGAACGAACCTTTATTATTCCTGGCCTGTGATAGACTGTCTGCAAAAAAGGCAGTGTTTACCTATTTTCAGAGACAAAAGGGGTACTGGACGCGACACTAGCAGTCAAAGAAATTCTAAACCCTCACTTTTCTAATTTTTTTTTGTTAGCTACGCCCCCCCCCCTTAAACCCTTTTAAGACTTATAAAATCTCACTTGCCTTGATACTTGATAACAATGTTGATATAAATAAAAACAACTGCGTGTTTTAGGTCACCTACCCCAACGAGAAACAGTGCGAGCCCGTGCCATGGAGTTTTGTTGACACCATCTTTCTTAAAGGCTGGTGGGGTGTTGTTATACCCTTTTCCTTTCTCAGGCGGCGCTGTTTTGTTTCTAGCACTTGTGCAGGTCATCGCGCGATACAAAACAGATTTCCTCCAGCGATTAGGAGTTAAGCACGCGTCGTCTGCTTAAGCAGGTGTTTCAAAAATGTGTACAGCATAAGCTTTAACATTTACCAGTCCCACACAGAGACCATGGTACCGGTACCATGACCAATACCCACAAGTTTTACAGGTAGGTTACCGGTGCAGCAGCAGTTATTGATGAGTTGATCATATATCATGTACAAAATGTCTCTTTACATACTGTACCAATTTCTACAATTCCTATAAATTTCTATGCCAGTTATGTAGTTTTATAATTAGTTAGTAAAACAAAATTAATAATTCCGGGAACAAATTGTTATTCTTTTAATATAGCCATACTTTGGTGGTCAGAATAATCTTTGTATCGTTATCGGAACCTGTACATTTAGTGGTACTGGATGGAAAAAGAAAAAAGTGGAACCGGTACAGTTTTACTAACATCTATTGACGGAAGATGCCTCACATTAATTCCAGTATTTAAACTAACGATGAAAATATTCATTGTTGGAGGGTTTAGCATTTCATTCAAGTGCAGTTTTCCAAATATCACAAATTGCTGTAATTCTGTGATTTTAATTTTCATAACACACCATACTTTTCTAGTTATTTGCTTTGTTTCACATTATTGAAAATCTCTTAAGCTTGGTTGGGTAGAAAGAAAAAATGGAGCCAATGTGCAAACACAAAACCTGCTTTACAGCAGCCCCAAAGCCAATACTGGTATTCAAATACCGATGGAACGGATGATTTACTTCGGTTTTCGTTCATTATCACTTAGCTTACTTCTTTTTAACGCAGTACCAAAAGTGTTCCAGTTACTCCAAACTAGCAAATTTTCGAATGCTTATACTGGCATTCTTCTTCACCAAGCCTGAAGAAGAATGCCAGTATAAGGCCACTTAAAAAAAGAAAGTTGGTTCTCGGGCATTTTTCTCAAGAAATCCGTGCGGGCGGGCGGAATTTATTTTTTATTTTTTTTATTTTTCGACCGTTTTTTCCGTACATTTTGGGGAATTATTTTTTAGTTTGGATAAAATAAAGAATACTGCCTCGTAATGATTCGTAGAATGTGTCCGCTCAATTATTTAATGACAAGAATAGTATTTTTATATTTCAATTTCTCATTAAGGGCTATTTTTGTTCTGTAACTGCTAGTTTTGCCGCGTCGTTTCTTTTTATTTCCCCTCAAAAAATCGGTGCGGGAGGGCCTGAGAACCAGCTTTTTATTTTTTAATAGCCTAAGCATTCGAAAATTTGCTAGTTTGGAGTAACTGGAACACTTTTGGTACTACGTTAAAAAGAAGTAAGTGATAATAGCCAATACTGGTATAATCCGAAATGCAGTTAATTCCTAAAATGTTATTGAGACACGAGCAAAAAATGTAACGTACCATTTAGTTTTTAGTTTTTAAGTATCGTGCAAATCCAGACCATCTCACTACTAGACTACGTACCGGCACAAACTTTAAAATTCAGGAACAGTATGGAGATCTAAGGGTTGAACTTGGCTGCTGGGGATTTGCTACTTTCAATTAATGCGAAAAAAATAATT